>VYZV01005499.1:18620-36270 GCA_013401275.1 Pandion haliaetus | reverse complement strand
GTCACTATTTCCTCCTGGATTATGGGGGGTATATTCTGCTCTCCATCCTTGCCTTCCAGATCAGGGGGCAGAGTACCCTGAGGATAACTGGTCTCACTGTTAAAGACTGAGGCAAAGAAGGCGTTAAGTACCTCAGCCTTTTCCTCATCTCTGGTGGCAATGTTCCCCTCTGTATCCAAGAAAGGACAGGTATTCTCCTTGACTGTCTTTCTATTGTTAACATATTTGTAAAAACATTTTTTGTTGTCTCTTACAACCGTGGCCACATTGAGTTCTAGCTGAGCTTTCGCCTTTCTAATTTCGCCTCTGCATGACCTAACAAGATCCCTGTACTCCTCCTGAATTGCCTGTCCTTTCTTCCAAAGACAGTAAACTCTCCTTTTTTCCCCTGAGTCCCTACCAAAAGCTCCCTGTTCAGCCAGGCCAGTCATCTTCCCTGGCAGTTCGTCTTGTGGCGCATGGGAATAGCCTGGTCCTAAGCCTTTATGGGCTTACATTAAGGGCACAGAATATTATACCTTCATTCAAAGAGCTAGAACTAAATTCAAAATATATGTTCAAGCAATGTATGGTTACCACAAAAGTTTTGAACTGATGACCACTGAAGTGAGGGAGGCCGCTGACTGAAGACATTAATTCAGAAGCTCAGTATAAATATATCTGCACACTTGCAGTCTCTTCTGCAGGTGCATAAAAATGCTTTTTGTTCTAATTTGATTTTATAATTCATTAAAAGTTTAAAATCAAGTAGGAATTGAAAAATCTGGAAAGTTTATTTTCCTTTTTTAATCACAGATTAAAGCCAGGTAAGAGAGGCTAAAATATACAAGTTCTAAATGCCCAGGGACCTAATAATCAAGTAACCCGATCAATTCACTCAAATATTACAAGAAATCTGTTAGTCTTAAATGAAAAACATTTTTAATAAACTTTTTTTCTAAAACATTCAGCATATTTAATAGGTATCCACTCCTCCCAGACAAAATTAACTGATGCTTCCCTATATTTTTTTTAACAGAACTCTATTTGTAGCATGCAAATATACCAACTACACATGGGATATTCCCTAGAAGAATCTTTTACATAGAACATTTTCTCCAGTTATTTTATACATAAATATATTTTATATATATATGTGTGTGTGTGTATGTTTTCTTTAGTAATTTTCCCTTTCTCATAGCACCACTATGAAGCTTTCCCCTAAGAAATTCCCAGTCATAGAGAAATTGAGAACTTCACTGGGAAAACTAACAGATTAATTAACGGTGTTACTAATATGTTATATTACAGCAGAAATTAAAAGTTCAGATGAAGAAAGAACATCATGTTACAGAACATTTGAAAGGGGTCCAAAAATCCCAATATGAAGGAACAGAGCTTCATGTTCAAAAAGTTAAAATTTTGTAATTAACACAAAAGGAAAAAAGGTCTGGTCCTGTTTTGGTTTTTGGGGTTTTTTTGCTTTTTTGTTTGGGTTTGGTTTTTTTTGGGTTTTGGTTTTTTGTTTGTTTGGGTTTTTTTAATAAGCTTAGTCTAGATAAGCTTTCTGCATGCATGAACTGTTCTCCCTGGAATAACTGGAGATCAGTATGTACTGGAGTAGGACCCTAGGATGTGATTTCCAAGTACTGGAATCACAAAGGAGTAAATTATTTGCTAACATAATATGTAAAAATCAGTTGAATTACACTGGGGAAGATCTCTTCCCAAGGTCTTAAAAGCCCAGAAAAGATCCTTATAGTTCTGCGATTTAAATCCATCCTTTGCTTACTCTGCTTTCACTTTACAGAACTGCGCAGGAATCAGCACAGTAACAGTAGGTGGGTGGAATCAGATTAGACCTTTTCCAAGACTGAAACATAAGCAACTCCATTCCTCATATTCAAAAATACTGGTGAATGTGATACCCCACTTTAATGACTACATGCACATAGAAAAATAAACATACATGTGCATCTCAGAAAAATTTGGAAAGATCCAGACAGGGAAAGAGGTGCAAGTTTACAGTTTCCTCAAATATCTTTCCACTGTGTCTGCTATGATGGAAGATGGACAGTCCTGATACATTATTTACAATGTTGTCGGGAATCCCCCAGAGCCAAAAGGAAGCATATTGTAAGCAAAGACTAATGCAAAAGAACTGCTACTGCAGAACTTGTCTTTTGGAGACAGAGTGAAGAGCCGAGCAGGCAGATAGCCATGACTTCCCATGGCACCATAGCAAATGCAGACTGAGGGCACAGATGAGGCTTTTTGGGTGGTAACAGAATTGTTCTTTTTGAAAGAAATCTGATACTCATGAAGCAAGATATTTTTCAAAGGCACCAAGAAGCATAAAGGCTCAGCTCCCTCCATTAACAATTCTAACTTTCCATACTTTGCTTTATTTCGTAAGCTAGCCTATGTGTTAATTATTACCCCCTTTCTTCTGCAAAAGTGTCTCCTCTCAGCACCTGCTCTGACTAGCCTTTCCCCTTCAGTTTTCTTCCAAAGTTGTTCTCTTATCATTCACTTCCTTCCACACTCCATGCACCAGTTCTCACTTCGTTACTCAAATCCAGCATTACTCTCTCTTACTTCAAATCCATCATGACAAATACCTTGCAGGAAAATGCTTTCAGATCAGACCCAAATAAAAAAGCAAGCTAATACCATGCCCATAAATCAACTTTTCTTCAGAGTCTTACAGCACATTAGCACCCGCTAATATGCACAAGCACAGCTGCTTAGCATGGATCAGATTCTGCAATGGTATTTGCTGTTGGTGCAACTTCAAAAAACAGCTGAAAGCATCAGTTGATCAGTAAAAGGCTGTACAGCTCACAGAGGTGGAACTTAGATTTTGAGCTCAAGAGAACAGGAAACATCCACCTCCCTCTGGCACAGTATCAAGAAATCTGCTGGTGCTTGACAAATCAAATGTAGTAGCAACAGCAGCAACAACTTCATCAATAGCGACCTGCCTGGGCTTTTGTGCTTCTCCCTTCCCTGTGCTTCAGAACCTGGTGGAGGTAAGCCCTGAGGCAGCATCACAAACTCTGTGAGCAAAAGGCTGATGGTTCTAAGGGTAAAACTGAAGAAAGAGTTAGCGCTTTTTACATGTGTGAGTACAGGCGTAGCACAGCAGCGTCCAATTCTTAGCTGGGGCATCTAAGTACTGCTGAAATTACAAACAGTGCAGTGAAGAACACTCCTTCGTGTGCTCAAACATTTTCAGCCTTGGGCTATTGAGAGAAGACTCCTTTCTGCTTCCGTGTTCCCCTACTTAATGAATTACTTATTTTCAGGTGGCTGTTTTCAGACATTGTGCCTTTGCAAGTATAACAATATAAAATATTTCAGTAAGACGCTGCAAGGAATGAAAGGCAGAACAACAATTCGTGGCTAGCACATAGTTACTTCTCAGTCATGGCCTTAACAGAAAAGCTGGCATGAATTACGGCACTGTAATTCACGCCATCAAACTACTACTGAATGACTACATATTGAAAGTAGTTGTTAACTATGGACAGATACTATTAATGCTAGTAGCCAATCCAGGTATATTTTACTACTCAGTTATTTGCAGTATCTTCTGTTTAAGTCTGTGAGAAGCTGATGTAGAGCTGCAGTCTATTTTGGAACTGGAAATTTTATTAAGCTGATATATTTGGTTTCTGAGTTTTTTAATTGGTATTTTGATATTAAGGAAATCTTTGAACCTGCAAGTGGGAATTTTTTTTTTAAAGACGTGCTCCCTCTTTAGTAAGTGAACAATTGTGATCAAAAGGGCCAGGAGATGAGATGCAAAGCCTCCTGGAGTGTAATTTAGACCTCATTTTTACTATTAGTTTAAAAAAAAAAATAATTAAATAAAGATAAAAGATAATTACCATGAACCACCTCATCATGTAGATCCAAAACTCACTGCAAGCAGTGTGCAAAACACTCAAACTCTGGGAGGAAAGAGACTGTGAAAATATTGGATATGTTTTACTAGTGTATTACTGTGTTTGTGAATGTCCTGGGAGACAAAGACAACTATTTTTCCTAAAACCTCTTTCTGAACCGGATTTCTCTTCCACAGGTGATGGAGCTTCACCAAGAGTCTCCCAGGGGCTGGACTGAGGGGCTGTGGCTTCATGGGAGACACCTAACCCACTCCATGACACCTTTTGTAGACACCCTTCTGCTCACCTTCTTACTTTGACTGAATCACCACTGCCTCTCTGAGACCTTTGGTGACTGTGGCAGGAACCAGGAGCAGCAAAGTTTAATTCCATTTCACATGTGAAACGAGCACAAAACAAGCCACACATACTACTTATCACAGGGCAAACACTCAAAAATACAGTTACACTTACACCAGATCCACACACAAATCACAGGGATCTAATTCAAGTCAGGGTGCTACAAACAAGCAAGGGAGAAGGAAAAAGAATCATTAGGTGCACATGCAAAAAGGTGCAGTCTGGTACAAGGAATACAAAAATAATTTCTGTATTGGTTACAGGAAAATACACAAGAAACCTGCCACAATGTTATGTAATAGACACTGCAGAAGAGGGATAGTAAATTAACTTCCAGCAGATCGATCTGTTTGGTGAGCATAACGATTTTAAGTAACCATTCTGCCTAACAAACAGAGGGAGAAAGGTATTTCATTGTGCCCACCCCAGCACCACACTATTCTTGACAAGCCAGAGGGTAATGGAGTAGGCAGAACTCAGATGCCCAGCATCCCTTCACAAGCCACACTGACTGTTCTGCCAAGCTCTAGAATATTTGTTAAAAGCTTTATTAACAAGGCTAATCTATCATGGAATGGCATGACAGAGTTGCTAAATGCCTTCACGGATTTACATTTAAAAATAGAATCTGCATATAAATAGAAAACTGAAGAGGGCAAACAAGTTCCTATATGTATTTCTGCTATCGCTTAAGGGCAAAACTGATCCAATAAAATGGAAATTTTATTTTTCCAAAGCTCTTTCCAACTGGCCATTTTAAAATGCAGTAGAAGCGCTAGCATCTGAAAGCTCTTCCGTGTGGTACAACCCTCCCTATTTTACATTTGGTAAACCTAGAGAGGCTACAGTCACAGGTCCAATGTTCGCAAGTCAGTAAAGCACAAATTGAGATCTGCACAAACAGCCGCAGGACTTTTTAAAGTAGGTTTCTCTGCTTAAAAAAAAACCAAAACACAACAAACAAGTACACAGGAAGAGAAACACATTAGATGCTAGCTTTATTGCTACTGGCCTAAAAGCATAAGGATCCCAGCCTTACTGTCATTTTACTCCTGAGGATCACTCCAGCGGGTTACTCTCAAGTAGCCTATATCACCAAAACTATCACACGATGAAAAGTCTGCATCTTAGGAGCAAGTGCAACATCAGCTCTGAAGGGTTCGTGTCAATGCTGAATGGGCATTTGAAAGCCTGCGGCTTCAGTGAAATGAAGATTTAATATTGCAATTTGCTCTTAGTAACTATGTCTGGTGAAGTTTGCTAAAGCTATTTAAATGTTAGAGAATTTCTGCACGCTGATTAGCAGCCAAGAGCTGTAAGCATGAAAATGCCATTTGAAACACTTGTAGCATAATTTTCACATGCTTGTTGCAGAACCTAATCAGGATTGCAGTGTTTGAGACAGTAGGTTGAAGGCAAGTCATAAACTTCTCCAAAGAGTTAACATTCGTCATTTTTCAGGAGCTGGGCAAACATTACTGCTAAGATAAGAATACAGTCCAATGCAGGCTCTCACATCCACAGAACTAACACAAGTCCATTTATACTCAGAAAAGAAGTATTGCACTCTGGGATTTATCTGTTACGTGACACATGAAAATGCTGCCTAATGAGGACTGACCTAGTTTTAAGAATGGAGAGTGCATCCTCTGTTTGCTTCTCCTTTCACTGTTCATTAACAAGTCCTCTTCCCTTCTGACAGCCCCTGACCAAACCCAGTACAGCACAAATCTTTCCATCATGGCTGATAATGTCATCTTTTTCACTTTCCCTTTAGGATTTCATTAGGTAACAGTAATGCCAAAATCCCCAGGGAGAAAACAAACAAGCCAAAACAAAACAAAAAAAAACCCAAAAACCACACAGTGCCACAACCAACCAAACCCAAATCAAAAACCCACAATGAAAAAACAACCAACCAACCAAAAAACCCACAATGCAGCTACTGCGTGACTTAAGAGTCAGGTTGGGGTAACTCTGCATACCACAAGCCCAGAAGCCGAGATCCACAGTCCCTGCAAAGCACGGGGGCTTCTTGATACATCCTCATAGCAGGGGATAGGTGAGCACTCAGAGCTCCTGGATGGGGCACTTGTTTGAAGATTAGTTACTCCAGCAATGCTAATGCACCATAAGGAGGAGACAACAGTGCAAAGCAAATTAAAATATTTCTCTGATTGCATTGAAAATTCAGCTCCAATTAAAAATCACTGACACTGTGGGGGGAGGGGGGGAAAAGTTCTGCTTTTTTTAAATGGTTCCTAAATTAGAAGAAGTCTCAGAGAGGCCCCTCACCCAGGCATATTTAATGTAAGATTATTTCAGAAGCAAAGAACATGAATGCATAGCACAAGCACTTCATCAAAGGGAATCTGACTTATAATACATCTGCATCCTAAATAGATGAGATATACCCAAGGTCAGAGGGGAAATGAAAGCTGATGGGGTTGAGGCAGTGTGCCCAAAATCATGCTGCAGCCCTGAGTCAGTTCTACAATAGGTGTCCCGACTCCCAGTCTGAGACTTCGTTAAAGCAGTCCTGAAAGGATATTACTCGCTGTATAATCTTCCTCCAGCTGGTCATGTGTGGATTAAACTAAACACCTTACAAGCAATTTCTGAATTAAAAGCAGTCTTTCATCGTATAACCAATGTCTTCCAAATATACAGGAAAACTTGTATTTGCTCTTGTAAAAATTCATCACTGTTTATATATTACACATCTGTCTATCCTCGGTAAATTTTAGTCTTTTTCATGTATATTTTTTTTTTCTACAATTTATATCACTTTTTTTTTTTAACCACAGATAAAAAAAAAAAAATAGCAAAATCTAAAACTATTTAGTTGTGAAAGGATAAAGTTACCAGGATTAGGGAACTGCTGAATTATCTGAAATTACCTTATGTTCTTTCTTCTGCACATCTCAAGTACCTAGCATCTGTTTACAGTATATACAAAGACACTGCAACTGAATTGGACTAAAATGCAAGTAGTTGCGTGAAAAGCTACCAGGCAAATGACCAATATTCAGACCAGTAATGCAAGAAGGAACATTACTGCATTTCTCACTGCTTCTTATCACACATGTAAAAATCAGGGGGTCTGCTCTTTTCTGACATTGTCTTTTCCTATTTTCACATCTGGGAAAATGGAAAATTAAGATAGTCATAGTATGAATATAATAATTGAATAAGACAGCTCTTCCATATTTATGGG
This sequence comes from Pandion haliaetus, assembly GCA_013401275.1. NCBI lineage: Eukaryota > Metazoa > Chordata > Aves > Accipitriformes > Pandionidae > Pandion > Pandion haliaetus. The sequence continues at coordinate 28,824 of VYZV01005499.1, read as the reverse complement.
CAAAATTACAAACATTAAAACACTTGTTTTAATGCTGTGTGCAACAGCTCTATAAAGCACAGCTCTGGATACCAGGGTGAGCACTCATTAAACAACTTTTAAAATAAATTAAGTGAATTAAATGTTCTTGAACTACAGCCAGCTGAAAACCCACAAGTTTTTTCTGTAGAAGGGAAGAAACACTTTTTCATTCTCAATTAAGAAACACAATGGAAGTCTATATGCAAGAAACCTCTTCTTTTCCTGTTGAAACTCCCTGGCCTGCGATATAAAATGACACACAATTGGCAGTGGATTAAACTGCCACTTTTGATGTATTTTCTTTCCCTGCTGCCTGCTCTGCCCAAGGGGACTGCCACTCCTCACAGAGACCAGCACACAACCTTACTCCCAAACCATTGCCTTCTTCAGCCTTGCACATTAAGGTAAACCGCATTCAATTTTGACTCACGCTGATATTCCAGGCTAAAGATTACGGCCCATCTGGTGCTGATTTGTGGCCCATTGAGCTCCCTGGCACGTAGAGAAGCACAGGGCAAAGGGTCACAACTGTTTTATCCCTTGCAACTTAATGCACTGCCAAGTGCACGTCAGTCCTGCAAGTTAGCTGACGTGAAGCTGACTGTGACTTAGCCCCAGAAATGAACTGTGGCTACTGTCATGTCACAGTGATAATTTAATCCTGTTCTTATTTACACTGACTACTAAATCATGGCTTTCTCCAGTCAAGCAAGCTTAACTGCTTACAGTCCTGCACACACAGGAGCAGTGCACAGTTCAGGTGAGGTCCCTATGGATGAACACCGATGAAGTCTCTTTGGCTCACTGACATCCTCTGCCCTCACTGCTAAAGGTACCATCTACAAACCAGACTGAGAAGCACACACCTGTCTCATGTGGGTCAGAAGGCCTCTGGATAGGCAATGACTGCAGTTTGCACCAGACCTAGGAGACAAAATCAAGTCCCACTTCAGAAGGTAAAGCATTCAAAAGTTACAAACAAACCCCACCCCCCCAAAAAAAAACCAAACCAAAACACAAATATAAAATGAGCTGGCTAGTATCTTCCTCTCTTCTCTACTTTCAAGTGGGCTAACCAGGAAGGGAAGCAGGCCAGCATTATGAAGCAGAGAACTAAATAATTCTGCATTATTTCTGTGTATGATATTGACCATCCACAACTATAATTGGTAGCTAATGGTGAATTAGTGCTGCCAAGTCTTTTTCTCTCTATTTCCCTCAAATCATTTTCCCTGGGGATGCACTGGAAAGGAGATATTGAAAACTCCTATTAAATAGCCACTGACTTTCAAATGAAGTAATTGAAAAGGACAGAGCAGAGACAGTGACTTAGAGAACTAACTTCATATCCTAGGAAATGGATTTGTTCTCACATCAAGTGAGTAAAGAACTTGGTCTCAATCAATCCTTCCTGGTTTTGCTCAGGCCACAACCTCACTACATTTTCTGCCCTTGAGCTGCTCAGCACTGAGGCAGGATGGCTCTGTGTTGAGAGATTCTGGCAGGGAAGCTCCAGCATACGGTGTATGCCTGTAAATATTAGCCATGTACTTTTCCGAATACCCAGACAGAGGTAGAAGAGGACCAGGGTCACCAGATGAATTTATAAAAAGAGGGCATCAGCTTAGCCAGGTCTGGTTTTGAGATGTTTCCAAATATTCTAGAAGAATTTGGAAGTTTGTTTGGTAAAGCTGCACTTGCCATCATTACAAGTTACATATGCAAAAGAGCAAACCCCTGGTTAAAGAAATGCATACTTGCAATTCATTAGAAATCTCTCTCTCTCTTACAATGCAAAAAGAAACCCCAGAGCTATTATAGGCAAATTTCAGCTTCAAAGAACTCGCGTACTGGCACAAATTAATCTCATACAACTATCAACCAGCCATGCTCAGACAGCTCAGCTGTGGGCAGCTCCAGAGTAGGCATATACCCCTCAAATGCAGCTGCCACCAGGGAAGAACAAAGTAAGTTTTTATCTACATGAGCTATTAAACATTCAGTAGGCTTCATTCATGGTAAGGCTAAGTACTTGGTATCAAACGAACTCTGGAGTCTTTGGGGTAAAAGGTATGATGCCTTGAGTGAATTCTTTCACATGAAAAAGCTGGCATGATGGATGGCTGCTCCCATGATAAATGTTTTGTACATCCCAGAGCACCTACAGTTGGCTATAGACCACGAGGGGCACCTTTCCATTCAATTTTCTTTCCTTTAAATATGTTGGTTTCTACTGTACGAACCTTTAGTTCCCGTGAAAGAAACTCATCCTCTAAAGAGTTTGCCTTTTTCATCCAACTCCTGTACTTACTGAAACCATTTCAAGCTGATAGTCCATAAGGAAATTTATATTATTAATGCTTTATTACTCTCTTATTTTATTGCATCTTTACAGAAAGGAGGCTTCACTTTCTTTATGAGTTAATCAAGCCTTTTCTGTCTTTTAAAATTCATACAGGATTAAAAACTACTTTCAGATACCAAGCTCGACCTATGAGGTTCATTTGTGGTTGCTCTCCCAGCACTCCTTTTTTGGGGGGGATCAATTTCACCAGTGCAAATAATTATAGAGCAACTATATTATCAATTATTACCAACTCCCTACTTACTGTCACAATCAGATACAATATTTAGATTACTTCAGCGTGTTGAACTATAGCCATCTACAGTTATGGATGTAAAGAGCAAGACTGCACTTTAATTTCTTAAATATCTATAATAAATGTGCTTTCAGTATTGCTTCCTAATCTCCACAGGAAATACGTATTCTTCCCTAAATGCAAGAACTGCATTAACTAACAAGAACAGAAATGGAGAGTCTAAGTAGATTGTATTGTCCCTGTGCAGACATGTGAAATTTGATACTGGACACAGGACGTTACCCTACCCATTATCCACAGGTGTAATCGTATTTTTAAAAATCCTTCACTGTAGCCTTGGTCCTTCTATTTAGAAAGTTAAATCTGAAAAAAAATAGTTAGCAAACCTATACCATCATTAGGAGAATAATATCAGCATGAAAATCTGTATTTATATTCAAAACATGCATGCATTCAAAGTGTCTCTCTCAAAGCTAAATTGCCTTGCAGTCACACACTTAAGTGACTTGAATAAGAAACTTGCTTGATTGGTTTGGTAAAGATACAAAGTTATTTCAGGTAATAAAATCTTAATGTTACTGCAAGGAGTTTCAGAAAGATCTCACAACGCTGAATGAGCATTCAAATTCAATATTCTTAAAACACAGTAATGTACACAAGGGTAAAACCATGCTAACTAAATATATATTTATCAATAGATTACTTACTATCCCTAAAAAAAGTAATATGGGAGTCATCACGAATGGGTCTATGAAAGTGTTAGTTCGGTATTCAGAGGCAGTAAAAAGGCAGATACGCTTGGAACTATTAAAAAGAAAATGAAGCAAAACAGAAGACATGGGTTTTTCCTTGCAGAAATCTCTGATACACCTGCATTTTGAGTACTACTCTGTTTCTTATGTTCTTCCCTAAGCATCTTACGTATTACCAGCCATCATTAGAGATTAGGTATTTGAACGTAAGGACCTTTGTTTGCTCCAGCACGGTTGTTCTTACCGACGTGTTAATTACTAGTCACCTTTTCCTACCTCCATTGTTGGGGCAGTTATGATTAACAGAGATAAAACTGAATATTTATTTTTAAATCCCTGGATACGGTTGAGCTCTTGTAGCAGAAACTACTGAGCAGTTATCACTGTTTCTCACAAAACGCACATTAGCCAGCATTTCCCATCACACTTGACTGTCACATGGAATCTATACCCAGCTCTGCCCAAACGCCCCACAGCACTGCTGACCTCTCTCTACCCTGCCAACTGCTCTTCTGCCACAGCGTGTCTTGAGAGCACATCAAATACTCGGTTTGTCAAATATGTCTGGAGAACAAAGATGTGCTGAAGTGAGACTAATGCTGGTTCAGAGAGAATAGCTTCAAGACTGTCATAACAGAAAGAGGTGTCAGAAGAATTTATAAATAATGAAATCCAATTTCACTTTTCAGTATCTGCAAGTCTGGCATTTAAAAAGTTGCCTGCAATCCCAAAGTTTGAGAAACCTGATGATTCAAGGAGAATAATCAATTAATGTATAAAGAGCAATGAATTCAATTCAGGATGAAGCAAATTAGTTTCCCTGCATGGGTACAGCAGCAGACTAAGCAGCGTTTGCTAAGCAATCCCTCCCAGCTGCTGCACCCTCAAAATACAGTCACAGCGTGACTGTGTGGATGTGGCAGGACTGAGCTGGCGTGAAGAGGCAGCAAAGCAGTCATATCATCCCCCTGAGAACTCACATATAAACAAGGAGAGCCCAAGGTAGTGCCCCTGGCCTTCACTGCGTAGCACCAGGAGGAAACACTGTTGAAAAGGATTTCAGACACAGAAGGTCAATATGGGCACCCAGGTCCCCCTGCAATTATACAAGAATGCAGCACTTAAGTTTATTGATGCCACGGAGAAATCGCTCTCCCTGCACAAGAGGAAACAACTGAAGACAAGTAAAATCTCTATGGTGATTTCTGTGGTCTTTAGATCAGGTTTTAAATATACTCTCTTCAACAGCTGCCCTTGGAGACACTACAACGGTTCCCAGCTTCTACATGCAAAAAGTCCATAGCAAGTCCCCCTGCAAAATGCCTCATCTCGTGCTTCCCCTATACTTTTCCTGCTCTGCCTTGAGAGCTGACAGAGAAAATCTGCCAGTTCCTTAACCACCTCTGTTCTCTTTCATCTCATACCACACAAAACTAAGGTGCTTACTCCTAAGGACTGGTTATTGGTCCTTCATATATGAATTAACTATTGGAATTTGCACATTTCAGAGAGAGTTTGGGGGAAGTCGCTTGAGTTTCTTCATCAGTTTCTGTATTTATGAAGGGTAGTAAGATCTATATTATACAGACAGTCCTCTCCATTATGAGACAGTACCTGCTACATATAACTATGAGCAAAAATGCATGTCATCCATGACAGAACTTTTTAGTAACTGTTTTATATTGATGGTTATATGGGCTGCATTGATTTATTTACAGCCTGGTGCACACACCACTGCAGGGACCAGACACCTTCCATTTTTGCAACACTTTCCACTATCTTAAAGGAGGACAGTGTCCCACTACCTAAATGCATTTGTAGAGTGAGTACATTTCACTATTTCCCTTACTCATTGACTTTTCATTCAATGTCCTGTAAGTCCTAAGCATCCTCAAAGCAGCAGTGACTTCTTAAGTAATTCCACTATCAGAGCAAGCCAGGAGCCCAAAACCATGAGAATATGCTCTCAAAACCCCTTTGCTTTGATTCTGCATTTGCTATACAGAAATAAACTTTCCCGTCCAAACAGTGGGGAGCTCTGGCAACACGTGGAAGTCTAAGAGATGGCATTATCCAGTATCACTTATTGTTCTTGGTGTTAGTTTTTCCATCTCAGAATTTTTACAAGGACAGCATGAGAGTTCTACCAGCAATGCTTGGATAGGAAAGAGTAAAAGAAACTGATTTTTTTATTTTATTTTTTTTTAAAAAAAGACGTCAGCATAACATTCAGTGTGTCCATTTTCTTAATGGCCTCTGGGACATCATGATCTATAACAGCTTGCCTTTCAGGAAAAGTGGGATGGAAGAGGCATATATATTTAAATATTAATAATTTTTGACTGCTCCAAAGCATTAGAAACAGTTCTGCTCACTACACACAAGAGAGCTGATCCCAACACCAAAAGGTACAACCCACCATTATCTTCCTAATGTCAGCAACATATTGATTTTTGTTCCTTTTATTTGTGCATCAGGGCTCCCAAACTGTGCATGTCTGCATATGTGTGTCTTTGTGTGGGGTGAAGAATAGAGATGGATGATGTTCTCTGGAGATCTCCTACATCTTTGGACAGGACAGCTTTTCCCCTACCCTTTTATGTTTCATTGTTCCTTCATGTAGGTGCTGCTGTTTCTACGCTCACCCTGCAGCTGTGAAATGAAACGGAGTCGCAGTCTGCAAACGCTGTGCCTCGGCTGAGAGCAAGCAGTGAAGCATGATACAAACTGGACCTTCCATCCTCTCTGAGGGCAAATATGTTGCTTTTACAATGCTTCCAGCCTCAGCTGAACTGAGGTTGGGAGGACAGACTCATTCCTGATCTGCTCCTGCAGCTAGTGCAGGATGATGTACGGTGTACACATCAGATCTCAGCTGAAGTCTGTTAACAAATCTAACCATGCCAGAACTGTCTATAAAGGCAGGAGAAATGGAGAGGAGAGCTAAACATCCTAACAAAGTAAATTCATAAGCCTGTATCGTTTATTACTCAACTAATAGTAATTCTTCCTGGGGTTTTTTTTTTTGTTTTTTTTTTTAAAAGTGTAGCAATAGTTGTAGCTCTCTTGGTATTTTACTGATGCTTCAAAAAGGTAACAGAAGAGACTTTGCCATGATACTCCTTCCTCCCTGTTCGAATCAGTAACAGACCCTACATTTTACAGTAAACTCCTTTTTGCAAAGCTGGAGCTGGCCTGGAGCCCCAGTGAACATCTGGGGCTCTGATGTGTCCTTACTTCTTGCAAAAGACCAAGACTTTTCCTAAGGGGAAAGGCAGAATCCCAGTTAAGTCAGTCTAGCAGGTATTTAGTTAATCAGCTTAGGCACTCATGTTGAGAGCTGTCTGTGTCCAGCTGGAATTGCAAATGAGGGAAAGAATAATGGAAAACTGGGAGAAACATGGGAACTGAAATGATCTCAAGGCATTTCTACAAAGGTTCTACTTGTTATGAAAAACCACGGGGAATGCACTCATTGAGTACTGCACTTACGAGGGTCAAATGCTGTTTCCTCTAGATAGGTAGATTCGCCTCTACTCCAAACTCCAATCCCCCCCTTTCAAAGTGCCTATGGCTTTGTCCCCGCTCTGTTCACAACACTCTCTTCCCAGTGTCACAGAGCATCTGCCTCGTGGGCCCCATCTCTCTCAATTTCACAGTCTCAGGTCACACGCTGCTGAACCTGTCTTCTCTCTTTGTTCATTCTTCTCAGACGGCTTGGTGACTCGGAGGTAAAATGAAGTCTATTTCCACACATCCAGCATCTGCAGGATAATCCCACTCTGCACAGTCACAACATTGTTTTCAGTCATTTTATCTCCAGATCCTAACTACCACATTTGCTTGTAGAGGTCCTTCTTCCCCTCATTTGAGCTCAGCCTCATCTTCTTCAATTCTCTGGCCCACCTGACATCTCACAGCTGCCTCCCTGGCCTCATCTTTCTCTTTCACAGTCTATATAGCCTGTTCTCTGGTCCTACACTCATGGTTCCTTCTTCTCACAGCTATTTCACAACAGCACCTCTGTGCAGCCCTCCCAAGCAGATTTCTAACTTCTCTACCTTCAACCCCGATTTCTACCTCCTCCAGCTTCGCAGCTTGCTCTTGCTCTGCATCCGCTTGCCTCATGTCTTATCTAATTCAAGACTGTTCTGTTCCCCACAAAAAGCCCCAAAAGGGATAGCACGTACACTCCAGCCACTGCATTTTCAAAGACATAACATAGTTGAAACAACAGGCCTGAAGGGAAAAACATCTTGTATTCCCTGGGCCTTGCTTCCTTACTCCACACTTAAAACTAGTACAGGTATAATCTATTTGACTTCCATGATTATTCCCAGATTGATGCAAGATTCAAATATGCAAGAGCCTGCATATAGACAATGAAAAAAAAAAAAAAAAAAAATTTGGACCAGAAAAGGTATTTAGAGGATCATTAACACAAAGGATTAAGGCCTGAGTGTTCCAGATGGCTGGTTTTAGAAATGTGTGAGCATTTCTGTGTGTGAAAGACATTGTTCTTATTACAGAACACATGACTTGTGAATGGGAGTGCCAGGGCTCATGTGAGGTCTATCTACAGACCCCAGCCTGCTGGGCTTCTCTTCCAGCCAGGACTTGGGCAAGATAAGAAGAAATATAAATAGCATGCTGGCAAGCAGAGCTGTGACAAAGTGCTGTGCTGACTACCGAGTGCCATCCTGAAGGAATCAGCACTTCTTTTGGATGCTACTTCAAATCTTCATAATTGGAAGAGATTGAAAAGATCACATGTGCCAAACACACCAAATCCAGTTCAGAACAAAATCGTAAGTACACAAAAATCAGGGGCATGGTAAAAAAAAACCCAAACCACCCTCTAGAAATAGTCTCTCTTCCTCTCACTTATATAATCCAAAAGGATTTAGCCTAGTACTTAACGTACATACTGGTTAGAGAAAACAATCCATCCAGCACTCTGCGCCTTCCACGGCATCTGCTGCACAAATCCAGTGTCCCAGAATACTCTCGACTCAATCACACTGTTTCTGAGTGAGGTCATGGACAAAGGCAAGAGGAAGAAATTAATACAGGCAGGCTGGACAGAAAATGCATTTCTAGAAATCCAGACTCGTCTTTTCATCAACCTCAGTGAGATTATATCAGGGATAATTCTGCCTAAAGCATAGCATGGTGATGACTTAAAAAGGCTATGCCAATTGGCAGGAGAAACAGAGAAGGGTCTAACAGGAGTGGTACTTGGAGCATGTACAAGCCCAGAAAAGCTTCCCTGACTTTGTCCCATTAGAGCATGGGAAGCATAGAAATTAATCCAGCCAAGCTTGTAGGGAAGGGATAGTTTGGTTTTATTTTCAGCTATAAATTATGTTTACCTAGCCCTTGCCAAAAACTGCCTAAGTACAACCAAAATTACTTCCCCAGCCACCTCACCCTCCTATGTATACAACAATATCATGTGCTTTTCTACGCTCCCCAAGAATGACCTCAGTGGCTGTTAAACTTGCCAAAATATTTCTCTTATAACATACCTCTATCAGACCCCAAAATAAAGAAAGTATGCAATGGCAAACCCAGCAAGGCAGGCTTCAAAACATCATTTATACTGATCTAGATAAGAAATCTGGTCAAGACCATCATTTAGTTTATGCAGGTCTACCTCCAAAGCCTGGGACTTATGACACTAAATGCTGCTGCTACAGACTTTGAAGGAGATCTCAGCAGGTACACAGCCCCTGCTGCACCCAGCTACACAAGCCTTTCAAGCACAGGAGAATGGAGTGGAGTCTAAAACTTCCTACGGTCCTAGGTCTGAAATCAACAAACATTTGCCAAAATGTGTGCATCTAGGTATTATTCGGAGGCCATGATGTTTAATGTGAGCTCCATTGCTGCTCTGGAAGTCACAAGGAGAGAAGTAATCAACGAGCAGCAGTGACAGAAAGTGTTTTCCCCTCAATTTCTGTTTTTTTCTGTAGAGCAGCAGGAGGCTCTAAAGGCACACCAACAGTGCAGTGCAAAATCTTCTCTTTCCCAATCACAGCAGGAACAAACCCAACCACACACAGAACAGAGAACGTGCTTGTATGCTCACTCTGTGGGGCAAGAAAGACAGGCAGGATGACAAGATTTTAACTGGATCCATGGGTGGCACGCTCCTAGCTCAATCACTGACTTGCTGTGCAACTTCTGGGCAAGTCACTTCACTTTCGTGTCTCTAGGAAACCGGTCAATATCTCAATCCTCAAGTCCAGGCTATGCTGGTAAATAAACTGATAAATGTCAGATGGAGAGAAGAAATGAACCTTACTTTGAATTTCTGTAGGGCCCAGTTGATTATTATGGCCCAAATAGAGTAAGGTGCTAATTAACCTAATAAGAGGCTGAGCGCATGAAGATTCGGACTCAGGAGCTTCTATCCGTAGACGCACTTTGGCTCGTCTGCATACTGTAACACGCTGAGTATTTTCACCTTACTAGAATTCATTCTCCCTCTTTTCTGTCAGTTTGACTCAATCTCACAGAGCAAAATAATTGGCCTTTACCAGAGCAGGCATCCAAAAATATCATCACTGAAAGGTACAGGATTCAGATTTTTCATTCTATTCCTCTGCCTACATTTGTGAATTTTCTGTTAAAAAGAAGTCAGAAAACAATCACACCCTGACAGAACAAATTCACAAAGGATGACAAAGCCTTCTGCCTAACTTCCAATAAACCCAGTGGGTTTGGGAGTTGGAATTTCCATCCTCCTCAAGCACAAGACATCTTAGTCTTTACCTCATTGGCTTGATATTCCAACTGCTGTAAATAGCTCCTTTTGGGCTAAAAAAA
>VYZV01005499.1:0-17838 GCA_013401275.1 Pandion haliaetus | reverse complement strand
CCTAAAAACAGGTAAGATCAACTCAGTCACCTCACCCAGCTTTTTGTTTGGGATAGAAAAGCTAACCCTGCTGAAGCGTAAATAACCACTGCGCTATAGCGGTCTTCCCCTATCGAAAGGACTGTGAGACTTTGCATCACTTTGTGTTATTATTCCACCTTCTGCAAACACAAGCAAAACCACCTCATACAGTTTGGAAGGTGTAACACAACCACTGTAACAGCTAGAGATTGTTACTGATGCGTGTTTACTTACCTAAGTGCATGTAGGTGATCCCTATTAACACAGCATTTAACAGTTTCCCAGCTTTACAATGCATTTATCCTCTCAACTTCCCAGTGAGGAAGCAGAGAGAAGCTAAGTGACTTCTTCAAGCACACAGAGAAAGTGTGGAGAAGAATGAGAATGGATCTGACCTAGACAAACCCAAACTTCAGATACAGAGCTCTGTGTGCAGAGCATGCTCCGCTTGTGCCACAGAGCCAAACCACCTGCTGAACCATCAATGCAAAAAGAAAAGTCATGAGGAGACTCATAAGAAAACATCACACAACAACCTAAACTTTGGGCAAAATCAAGATTTCTTTCCACGGCTTGGCTCTCTTACTGCTGGTTGCTTGCTAACAAGATCCAGCAATTGCAGCAAGACTCAGGCTTACTCCAGATGCTTTTAATGAAATATCAAGGAACTAGCTGAACCAACTCTATTCACTGTTGAATTCAGTTATGAGGAATGGCTTATTTTCCTGCTGCTCAGACAAAACTCCTGGATATAATGGAAAATTAATGATAAGAACCATTGCGCCTTTTGGCTGTTCCCATCTTCGTGTTATTTGGACGACTTGTTAACTAAATTACCAGAAATAAAATGCAGCCAGGTAATCATCCTTTATAATGACAGATAAATTTGATTTTTTTTTAATTGCTGCAAGATTTAGGAAAAAAAAAAAAAATCTCCAAATTGAAGTGCACAATCACGAGCCGAATAGGAGCAGCACATGACGTGACTCCCCCAGAAGTACATAACATAAGGAGTCAGTTGCAATGCAAGCACCAGAAACCAGTTCAATACTGTGTCACCTGTGAGCTGTACAGTAACAGCAATCTTTCTAGCAGAATACACAGTTGGCCCTGAAGCCATATCTCAGGAGCTGGGCTATTTGTCTTTTGCCTTACAAAAGTAATCAGCTATTGCTATGCTGCATTCATCAGAAAATTTCCCCTTCAGCAACCTGATGATGGACCCAAATTGTTTTCTAAATGGTGATAGAAGTAAAAATGAAACAGACACAGCTTTTCTTTATTATTATTATTTAAACCAATAATGCTTGCAATAAATAGCGAGCCAGCAGCCAGAAATTCTAATATCTTATTGCCAGACTTACAGCACACATTTTTCACCCCACCTGATTAAGGTGACCCTGACATAAGAAGATTGTACACAGGTTAGGACCTGAGTTTGCAGAACCAGCATAATTGACCTCAGAGCGGGAAGAAATCATTGGTGTTTAAGCAATAGTGAAATCCAGCCTTCCTCATGTGGAGAACTACCAGTTTCTGCACCTCCTACTTTCTGGACTCAGCCTCCCCCCTTAGAGGACTTGTCAATCTACAGGTAAGTAATAACAGTGAAGAGCTCCCACAGAACACCCCCCTTAAGTTCTGCACTGACATAGCGCCTGCTCAGTGCTATTCAGGGTGGCCTGAACCACCTCTAGTCAGACTCAGTAGTTTTATCTCTCAATTACCCTGCTCTTGGCACCTTGTTTTACAGGTTATCAACTCCTGGAAGCTGAGACTCTATTCTGCCTCTGTGCAACACACACATACAATGCGAGCCCTAGGCCAAAGGCTGCATCTCTTCGGATTGCTGTCATATAGCATAAGAAAGAACACACAGGTAGTAAGTCCTCCACATGTCTTGCGCCAAACCTACCGCCTACAGTTCCTTAGCTGCGGGTTCACAGAAGCCCATATGTCCTCTTCCAGTGTGCTCCTAAACTCATGCTCTGGACTTCTGCTGTACTTAGGAACATAACAACTGATCACGCTTAGCTACCAAGACTGACCCTATGCCTCTCATCTAGCCAGTAAATGCACAACACCAGCACTAGTGCTGCTCTAAGTAAGCAGAAACAGACCAGCTGATGCAAAGGAAAGGGGTGGGTGGTTTGGTTCTCACAGTAATATGGAGTCCAATGAAACTAGACTATGTCTGGCTCACCAGCATTTAGTTCTCCAGCTGGCTACTGGCAAACATAGCAAAAGCCATCAGTAACGTGGTTTCATGCATAGCCAACTTGCTGGTCCCCCACTGGTGTGATAAAACTGGAAGCAGAAACAGCTGAAGCATTAAGCAAAAGAGGAGGACGTGGGTAAAGGCAAGGGAGGAGTAAGAAGGTGCAAAGAGTAAAGATAGAGAAGATGAGAGAGGAAAAAAAGGATGTGTCTGTAAACTAAACAGTGAAAGGGGTCCTGTGGACAGTTAATTGACAAAGACATTGGGATTAGCCAATGCTGAGAGATTTAAAAGGAGAGGAACAGGAACGTTTGGGACAATAAAATTCAACATAAGTACTGTCCTAATATTAAAAAACATACCCTATGAGTACAAAGCAAATAAAAGCAGGGTGACAGCAACAAGGAGAAGACCAGCTCCTTAATTCCTGCGAGTAGTGACTTCATGCTTTATATTCCTAGCCTTGTTTCCTGAGAGAGCAAGACTTCTCATACGTGTCACATTCCTGTCCACTTGGCCCCCAGTAACTTTGGAATTTCACAGCTTATTGCTCACCAGAAGGGCAAAGCTTCTAAACACCTCGATACCTTTGCAGACAGGCAACCAGCAGGGGAGAGAAATCCCTATATGCTCACCTTGTGTTAAGCATCAGGGAACTTGTACTAGAAACAGCCTTGCAAACTAGACTCCATTTTCAGCCAGTTCTGAAGTTCCTGGCTCTGACTTACTCGTGACTGTAAGCAATTCTTGAATGACCAAAGCCACTAAAGAGAATACGACTAAGTACCTCAGCTTCTGGGGTTTGTTGGCATTTTTTGGCAGTAGAAGCTCCTTAAAGTATGGCACAACTTAACATTGTACATAGTTGGGTGCTAATGCCAAATACAATAGCCTGGCTTAGTCTATATTAAAAAAAAACACCAAAACTACTGACCTTGGGGAATAAGAGCCTGGCCTTGATTCATTGCATGACCTCTGGCAAAGCACTGTGTAAATTTTCAGATACTTTGAAGAGTTGCCAGACAAGCAACAAAGGATTCTCCCACTGTTCTCCTACGCATACACACAGACATCCCCCAGGCATTCTCGTATTCAGTTTTGTGCTAAAAGCTCTTAGCTATGAAAGTGCCCTTCTTATGTCTTCGCAAGCTGGCTGCGTACAGTTTTGTGGAACCTGCCTCCTTAGACACCTGTCTGACTTGTAGGCATTGCAGAGCTGAATAGCACAACCTCCAAAACCTCTGTACATCTTGTTTAGACCCCCACCTTGTAAACTGCTCCTGGTGGCACAGTAGCTACAAGCAGGTAGCTAGAGCAGCTACCTGCGCAGAGAAGACTGTCAGGATGGCACCTGTGCCTCTTTGCACCTCAGTTTCCTCATACAGTTGAAAACCTCTCAAAATAATGAGGTTTCCTTTGTCAAGTAATAACTTCCTGGAGAAACAATACTGCCAGAAATATTGACTGCATGCACAAACAGCCTTTCAAATATACTTGAAAGCACCGTATTGTTTCCAGCACTTACCACACGTTCATACAGATTAGGAACACACCGGAGTATTTCTACATTTTGTATTGTGGTTACTAATTAGTTCAAAGCTATCTTTTGTGAAAACTTCAATACAGAGTGAAGCATCAGGCATAACCTTTCCAAGTGGAAGTCTTTTATCCTCTGTACCACTTTCGTTGAGGTTCCATCTCTTCTTACTGCAGCTGCCTGAAAAAAAGCCTGGATATGAATGATATTAATAAAATACTTATCTGCTTTAATTGAAGTATTTTCCAAGCACACATAATAAAGTAATAAGAAACATCCCGAAGATAATTTACACAAGAGCAGTGAAGCCAACATAAACCTCAATGTGACGATCATAATTGTTTTGCAAAGCATAAGGAAAAAGACAACCTGTGGGTTCTGCAGTTCCCTACAGGCTCACATCCTTGCTACCCTATGCCCCGACACTACACAAGTGCCAGGACAAACTGGCTGGACTGACATTTTCAGCTCCGCTGTGTTTTGCAGAGTATAGCTTGAATATAAAGAGCATTGTGCTCTTGGTTTAACAAGGAAACGGCACTTCATACTAATGGCGCGTGTGCTCAGATCAATTCTAGTTCTGCAGCTTTGGAGGTGTCCCTGGCAAGGGAACCCACGCAAACACAGGATGGGTAGTGGGAAGTAAGATATCAGGCAGGAGAGTCCTCCAAGTACAAATTGGTAGAGACAGGACTTTGGGATGCTGTGGAATGTGGTATTTCTCCCTACCCACCACACAGCAATTGACTTCGGTCAGCCAGATGGAAAGGAATGTAAGGGGCGGGGACGCAGATCAAAATAAGCTACTGCATCACATGCTAATATTCTGTGCTCACTTTTGACCACCCTTCTCTGAAATTGTTTTACCAAGAGACCCACTTGGTCACAGAAAGCCTGGAATAATTCCTCTAAGCAGAGAGATGTTCCATACAACACGAATTTCCCAAAGCCACCACTTTAAAGCGTCTGTGCGCTAATGAACAGCTTCTCCCTCTCCTCCTTGGCTCCAGCTGACAAAGGCCTACAGTTCTGCTTTGAGAGCAGAGGGAAATTCTGTTGGCTTGAAAATCCAATTTGATTCCCAACACAGATATTTGTACCTTTTTAGTCCACACATTTCTGCTCTCCTGTGCCAGTCACTCACTTTCTACAGCATCCCTGATCCTCACGTTGGTAGCCCAAAGCCAGAAAGAACCAGTCTCCGCCAAACGCAAGACAGTTTGATTAGAAATGGATTATAAACTTTGCATATCAAAAAAGAGATTTTTCTTGCAAGAATTAAGGAAAACCCAATCTTCAACAAACACTACACTTACACTTCCTCTCTCCAAAATACGAAGTACTCAGTTAAAGTAGGAAAAACAAGTGCAAAAAATCCAAACCAGTTTTAAATAACCCGAATGGAAGTTCTGTGCCACCTTGCTCCTGATTCTTTGCAATCATTTCACTTGTACCCTGCTCCTTAGTCTTCCAGTCTACAAAAGAGTTGAATTTAATACAGAAAATACTAAATTTAAATACCTCAAAGTATTAAATATAAACAGGAAGTCTCCCCCTACTTTAAAACCCTAGGTGGTTTTTTTCCTCACATTTTTCACCTACCTTTACACAAAGCAGAGGATATCAACTGGGATAGACACATATTCAGAAAGAACTGACCACTGGGTACTACTCATGCACAGACAACTTATTTACATGGATTAACAAACAGTGGCCACTTTTCTGATGGACCATGTCCTCTTTAGCAAAATGGGAAGTTTTGCAAAAGATATCCGATTCAGTCAAAAACATGTTTGTTTTTTAACTGAGAAAAAGAAAAGAACTTTTTTATTTTTCCTACAAAATTAAAAACCAGTTTCCATAGGTAAAAAATGCATTAATGTTTATCACAACAAAGCAAAAAAAAAATAGTTTCCCAAACCTACCAGCACACTCTTTCATCTGCTTTACACCCCTCCATAATATCACCCTACCAAGCAGAGCCTTACAGTATGAACATCAGAAGCTTTATCCCTCTACCACCATGGGCCTGTGGAATGAGCATTTCTCATCATGGGATACAGCTGTGCAGAGCAGACTCTCTCCCTTCCCTCCATGTAAATAGGAGCTGCAAAAGCCGCTGCCTGCATATCATATCTATCATTCAATGTGTGGATACTCACTGAACCTGATCACTAATTAAGGAAGACTTGTTTTCGCCCCTCTCCAACACCGTAAAAAGGAGAAGAAAATAGCTAGTGTTAAATCAACCATACAGCACTATCATTTTCTATGGTATATATGTCTTTACTGACATAAAAGTATTCTGTAGGGGATGCTTAAAATTCCTGTATGTAAAATGGTTGAGAAAATTCAGATTAAGCTGGCTTTTGCTCCATTTTCTTTTTAAAACATTTATGTTGAAACCATTTTAAATTCTTTGTCCTGACACATCTAGCCTTTATAAAAAAAATCCAGCATTGTAAGCTCTCTGGGAAGTTTCTCCCCCTTTCTCAGACAGTGTAACTGATCCCTGGAGAAACTGTTTTCCAACACCTTGATTTCCAACCCCTTTCATCTCACTGTCTAAGACTGCTGTAGCTCTGTGTTTCAATGACAGCAGCCCAAGCACGTCATCTTCTAAAAGTGCAAGGACTAAAGGAACTCAGGTCACCAGGATAGCTGAGAGGATGCATGTGGTCCTTTGGACAAACCTCACAGCTCTAACGACAATGGATTCACCTTTCTCTCAGATGCTCACGTTCAGCAGCTGTCTTCAGGTGAAAAATAACCCCTCACTGACAGTTGTTACAAAAACTAATTGCACTGAGAAGTAACTGAAACCTCAACAAAATGGCATTTAGGCAGAAAAAACAGTCATGTAAATCATAACAAGTCAGGGCATGTCTGTATTACATAAGGTAGAGGCAGGCAGAAATACCCAACCTAGCTCTGAATTTCAAATGACGGCACATGCTTCAAACCAGGCAGGTCTCCTGCTCCCACTTTTGGACAATGGCCATTTAAAGTAGAGGAATTAGAAAGCGAGGAATATGAATATTTTAAAAGCTCTGGGAAAGCAAAGCAGTGGCAGTCAGAGACTGGAAGCATTCCACCTCAGCATATCTCCAGTTCAGTGACTGTGATGTTTACAACTTATACAAAATCAAAGCATTTTGTTTGGAATGATGACAAAACAAAATTTTTTTTAAAACTTTCAGCAAGAAAAATCCTCAAGAAATTAGTTCAGTGTTGATCTGGCCTATCTGTCTGGTTTTGTGCCGATCCCGCTAAATCAGTCACTCCTACTGCCTCAAATGGGACTGTACCAAGAGGATCACAGACACGGTTCTAGCCTCGTCAAAATGGGATTGCTTTTGTTCTCTTGCATGCTGGCATGCTTCAGACTGCCACAAATAAGGAGCAGATGGAAGTGTAGATGGCACTGGGTAGAACTCAAAATAGATTTTTGGCTATCCAAGACACAGTAGTCTCTGGAGACTCTCAATTACATACAAGAAATTGCAAGGTTCCAGCTGAATTCAAAAAATACACCATCTTTACTGACAAGCAAATGTATTATATGTTTATATTTAGCTCATGTTCACATTCAGAGGGACTGCTGCTGTATTTTATGACAACAGGGAAATTAACTGTTTTTGACCACGCACTGGGATAGACATGTCACAAAACCAATCTCACAGAGATTTTATGGACAGCTAGAGATGACTCATGCACAGACACAAGTTAATTATTCAGGATAAAAAAACCAGATCATGTACTAAGCCAGATCCTTTGTTAATTACCTTACAGGTACTACTTACCAAGCAAATAAATGACCCAGTGAGTCGGATCTTTTACTTGCTAATCAAATGTATTATCTACTGAATCAGATACTTCACCTCTTCAAACAGAAACATAGTTTCTTAAACTAAAAGTAATATGTTCCCTTATATGTCATGTAAGATGATGGGCTATATTAGATCTACGCTAGCTGAAGACAACATCCCGGGACACAAAGGCTGCACTATGAGCCAGTAACTGAAAGAACAAAGGTGATACTTTAATAAACAAGCAAAGATCAAATAAAATTCAGAAGGAAGTAAACCATTGAACATGCAGCGAGACCACCACCCAACATCGTGGACACAAGAGCTGTGAGCACTTTGACAAATTACACCAAAAGCTTCAAGAACGATTTATGGTCTGGAAAAAGAACCTGTTTATTAATGAGACACCAAGAAACCTAATCTATTTTGCTTATCCAAAAGAAAGCTAAGAGTCTAAAACTTATCTAATAGGGGAGATTTCAGAGTGTGAATGGTACTTTGACAAGGACATAAAGATAAGCAGTGGTTGAAACTTGGAAATAAGGTACAAACTTTTAACAATTTAATTAACCATCAGAACCCTGCTACTTAAGGATATGGTTATTCTTCACCATCTGATGTCTTAAGAAGTTAAAAACTGTGGAAGTTTAAAAGTCTGGAAGTTTAAAAATTATGTTCTAGATTAATCTTAAGTTATGTGTGAGGTAAGAATCCTGTGGTCTGTAGTAGGGAGGACAATAGATGCATAGGTCTGGTTTTAGAGTCTACATATCTACTGATGTCACACAAGTACATAATCATTAAATTCTTACAAAGTGAATCTTCCTATGCCTGCATTAACACATACAGGAACCAAGAACATAGAACATTCCATCTGCTCTATATTAACATATTGAACCTTACAGCAAACAGCATGCATTGGGTAGTAAACTTGTCATATTTATTGGAAGACTATTCTGAAACTAGACACAGCCCTCTGCTAGGATTGAGGAACAAGTCAAAGCAGTTCATCTCTCAAATACTGGAAATGTTTGGGTTTGATATAAGTCCATCCCATTCTCTAAGAAAGCAGCACAGATACGTGACTGAATTTTTGAGAACTGATAACTATATTCTAATCCTCATCTTATCACTGATTTCCTACACAATTGGCCTAAATTTCCTTAACTCATTTTACTGTTTCCTGATCTGTAAAACAGGACCAGTGGTACTTCAAGTGCCTAGCAAAGTACATTGGTATCTGTGACCCAAATGCGCTGTGTTAGTATTAAACAGGGAGTCATCATCTCCAGCAGAAGGAAAAGCATTAGAGTGAAAACTGCTGTGTTGACTAACAGAGCCAAGGCCGGTGGGTACCATTAGCTCTAAACTGGATGATGAAAGGTGGAGGCAGGAGCCTTGCAACAAGATCCCTGAAACAGCCATCCTGGACTTGAACAGCTCTGCTTTTCAGGACTAAAAAGCCTAATCAAAGCACGTTGTTACTTACTCAGCCTGCATAAGGCACTGGCAACAGGGAAGAAGCGGCCTGTTCCCAAACACACATGGCTGTTCTGAAATCCAGCCTAAGCATAATATCCATCATTCTACAGCACTTTAAAAAGCTAGTAGCGCTGTTATTGTATATAGCACAGCAAAACCAGTAACCAGACACGCATGCAAAGTGTATTACACACAAGGAACAAGATACACAATTAAAAAAAATGAAAAAGCATGTCCTACCCCAAATCCCACAATCTACAACCTGGAAAATATCTTAGAGTTGAGGAATACTGCACAACTAGCAGAAAAAGCTGCCTTCCTGGTACTCCTCTAGCAGTGACTAACAGAGGAGGAGAGCACAGCTGTAGGACAGAGCTCTTGGCAGTACGCCAAAGGCACAGCATCCTATGCTTTCGGTCTGGAGTTCAAAAATAGTGATCTGAACTTCGTTTGTTTTCTCAGGGCCACGTTAAGCTGATTCACACCAAACCCCAGTTCCAGCATCCCTCCTCTGAATGGTATGGTACAGATGTAGAGGTACGGTGTTGTGCTGAAGGCAGAGCCATTAGCACAGGCCTGGCAGGCTAAGGAACTACAAACAACCACCAAAAGTCCATTGGACCAATCCACGCCGTCACGCTGGCTTGCTGCCGGAGAGGAGGACCTTGCCTGTTGTTCAGCATCAGCACCTCACTACAACCACCCTCACAAAATGTCGATAATTTGTGCGGGTTTACTTGCTTGGAAGAACAAATGACTCCTGAGTTCTCATAAGCACAACTGCCACAAAGGATAATAACCCCCAGAACTGGTTACAAAACTGAGGCCCTCATAATTATTTCCTTTCAGCTGTAACTGATTATATCCACACAACAGAATCCCAGGACATTGCTAATGATTGTAGACTCTATCAGTATGTGAGATGCTATGAGACTTTGTGAATTAAACCCCGTTATTGTCCTAAATTATAGATAAATTTCTCCCTTTCCTTGGTGATATGCAACATATTTTTTTCTTCAGGGCAGTTAGATGATGTCAGCACAAATTACTGCTTTCCACACAGTGCAGATGATAGAACCGGCGGCATTAAAGAAGCTTACAAAAACCAAATCTGAAGAGACAGAAGGAACTGTTTCCTTTGACTTGGGAATAACAGATTTTGCTGTGGCATGCTGGGTAAGGCAGAAGAAAAAAAACTACCTTAATTTGGGACACTGATGGAGCTTCAAAAACTTCATATACTTAAAAATCAAAAGTCAAGTTTGGATTCTTGCACTAAATTACAAAAAAACCAAGAGAGGTGCCTGTCTTTAGACGCTCATATCCCTCCATTAAATGTATACTGATGTGTAATGCTGAGATAATAGGTTATTATCTAGCAAAACGGGGAGCTCTATTTTTGGCTTGGGAAAAAAAAAATGAATATACAATGTTATTTAGACTGGTTTTCTAACTAGTTCCTATTCTTTTAGTTTTTCCTACTAGACCAAAGTTGAAGGAAGGGCAGAGGAAATGCTAGCGGTTACATGTCTGAAAAACGTTCACAAGTTCTATATGAGGCAAGGTTTGCAGGCTGTAGTAGTATCTTTTACTAGATCAAGTCATATAATCAGAAAAAAAACCCCAGGTTGTCAAGGCATATGGCTCTATAAAATTTTTTGTTACTTGATATACAAATGTGCAAATCGAAGAACAGGGAATTACTTAATTATCCTGCATAACTTTCCTTTCTCATCACTTTATTATTGCACTGTGTGCACTAGAAGTCAAGCTCTTGGTTGCCATCTGCTGTTTCTTTGTTTAACATTTCACCATTTTTATTAGCAAGGCCAGGTCATGACAAGGAGTCTTAAAGAACTGCTAAGAACAGGCGCAAATGCTGCTTTCACGCACAATCTGCCAGAGACAGGTGACCAAAAAAATTCTGGAAGGTTTTCATAGTAAAACTCTGCCCAGCTATTCATATGGAGAGTATGCAATGCCCTCTCAAACCCAAATGCAGGCCAGGAGTAGCTGGCAACTGAGCCCCACAGCCGCTCACTCACTCCCCTCCGGTGGGATGGGGGAGAGAATCAGAAGAGTAAAAGTGAGAAAACTCGGGGATTGAGATAAAGACAGTTTAATATGTGAAGCAAAAGCCACACACCCAAGCAAAGCAAACCAAGGAATTCATTCACTACTTCCCATTGGCCAGCAGGTGTTCAACCATCTCCAGGAAAGCAGGGCTCTACCACATGTAACAGTTACTTGGGAAAACAAATGCCATAACTCCAAACATCCACCCCCCTTCCTTCTTCTTTCCCCAGCTTTATACACTGAGCATAACATCATACAGCCTGGAATATCCCTTTGGTCAGTTGGGCCCAGCTGTCCCGGCTGCGTCCCCTCCCAGCTTCTTGTGCACCCCCAGCCTGCTCACTGGTGGGGCGGTGTGAGGAGCAGAAAAGGCCTTGACTCTGTGCAAGCACCACTCAGCAATGACGAAAACACCCCTGGATTATCAACACTGTTTCCAGCACAAATCCAAAAACATAGTCCCATACTAGCTACTATGAAGAAAATTAACTCTACCCCTGCCAAAACCTACACAGAAGTCTAAGCTTAGTAGTAACAGAACCACTAGATCCAATACGGATCATTTTGATTTTGTGACTACAGCCTTGGTATGAAAGCCTTTCTAAGTCTGTTCTTCTTGTTGCCAGTTCTGTGCCCGACATCATAGTGACTGGCATCACTCCCTGCTGTCACTCACTCCTATCCGGTACCTTGATGGGGGCATGACTAGAAACAGATACTGCTTAGACTTCCTCTTCAGCCCTGGCACCACTACCTTCCCCACCCAAGATGGAGTTCACATCCCCCAGCTATCTGCTCTGGTATCAGATCCCTGGGCTCCAAGTCTCCCAGTGCCTGCTACTGCCCAAGCTATGTGGGTATAAAGGCCCTAAATGAAAACTATTAACTTTGGAGCCTCTCTCTAGGCAAAAATTAAGGCTGTGCCAGCATCTTCACCTGTGAGACGTCTTCCTCCAGCGTTTTCAGTTCCATTCCTCTCTGCACCACAGAAGGAACAGATCCGACTTGTACCCAAACACCTTTAAAGTGACCTTGAGGGAAGTCACTCATATTGAAGATTTTATGCTTATTGCACTCCCATATTTACATTTCTCCACATTTAACATGCTTAATTTTTAAAGAGTTGAGAGAGATCAAATACATCCATGCTGTATGTTAAATACTTTCCAAGCAAGAGCCATCTTTACCAGGGCCACTGACGTTAAAATCACAGTGAGCATTCAGCTCTGTTCCACTAAAAATAGGACCAAAGAGCTTCTACTTTGAATTTCTGTGCTTCTGCAGACAACTGTTCTGGGGTTGTCCATTTGATTCTTCTCAGAACTAGCCCACCGTCTGTACTTTCACAGTTTCAGCATCTGCCAGGAAGCAGAAACAGCAGCCATTTCTGCTCTCTTATGTAAGCCTGCGTAGACTTCATATTTGTTCTCACTATTCTGAGTAACCACCAGAAGGTTACAGGAACCTAAAGAACTCCACACAGGAGGGTCTTATGGGAGAGCCATAAGACTGGGCTTTCTGTTGGGCTAAAGGTGACTCCAAACAGTAATGCAGCTCTCACTGACAGCAGCCATAACAAAGTCTACCTCCAGCAAAACTTTGTTAAACCTGAAACTGGATTTTTTATTTTCCATTATGTCCCTTCAAAACGATTAAAATAAAAAAGAAGCTCATTAACAACCTCCTGAGAGCTTGGGTACTTTTAACATTGCAGAAGCCTGAAAACTAGAGGTTGGAAGTCCAGCCAGTCCCCAACTCCTTAATGGGTTTCTGCCAACCTTTAATGGGATTTTAACAATCCTCACTTTGAGGTAGTGATGATGCAGGTTATTGCTCAAGATGTATTTGTCACTCTAGGTACATCTGGATCTTCGTCTTTAAGAAGGGGAAAAAAAAAAGGGGGGGGGAGGATTACGAAGTTAAAAGAACATTAATGTTTATTAGTCCTGATGAAGCAGTATTGCCAGGTTAGCTTCCTGACAGAAAAACCCAGTACCCATTCCATTTGCTTGTTAAAGAACAAGCAAAAGCCTCTTTGGTAGTAGAAGCATAAGTGTGAAAGCCACAGTAATACAGGGCTTCCTTGAGTTTTCATGATTTTTTTTC
Organism: Pandion haliaetus; assembly: GCA_013401275.1. NCBI lineage: Eukaryota > Metazoa > Chordata > Aves > Accipitriformes > Pandionidae > Pandion > Pandion haliaetus. The sequence goes on along the minus strand of VYZV01005499.1, from coordinate 4,589 downwards.
ATTCCTTGCCATCCAAGCCCTTTACAAACATCAGTTAACTCTTTGCAAATCCTTATCTTTGCTTCACACCTGGGGAAACTGGAGCCCTGAGCAGGGATGGTATTTATCTAAACGCAGCCCCAGAGACTCATGGCAGAGCTGAGAAAAAAGCCCATGTCTTTTGGCTCTCAGTCTTGTATCCTAAAGTTCTCTTTTTTTCCTGCACTTCTCAAATTTGCTCATTTTGAAATGCAGCAGTTCCAAATAAAAAGCTCAATCTCAAACAATACAATTGTCGTTCACGTTTGAAGGGACGTACAGATACAGATGTTCTGATTCCCTCCATCACGGGTACAAGAAAGAAACCTTTGGAGTCTGCCACAAACTTTGGTTTTTTTCTGGCACAAAAGTGATCTCAATAACAGAAAAATAACCCACACATGCCAATGCCCCATCCTAAAAGACCCAGTGTACAAAACAGTCATTACTATCCTGGCATGGGCCCAACACAATGAAAGCAAGGAAGGAGGTAGCTGTATGCAGGTCTGCCTCAGTGAAGAAGAGTGATGGTTAGAAATCAAGCAAAACTCTTCATAATTTTGCAGTGGCACGTGCTCTGCACCACATCTGGGTTTTCCAGATGACCATGTATGCACCAGGAACTTATCTATTGCTATTAGCATCTTGCAGTATATAGAGGCTTGAGAAGAAACAGCATTTTACTGCCCAAAATACAGTGATCCTTCTAATACAATTCTGTCCAGTACTAAATTTGCCAACCTCATAGATAAACCTCTCATCACACCACCACGGTCTGAGTAAGATTTGCAGGTCTGGCCCTGCAACATTAAATTCCACATGCAGCTTGAAAATATCGTGTGTGATATATTCATAACATCTACTTTTAGTAGACAGTAGAGCTTTTCTCATTAGCTTACCAATTACTGCAGAAAACACAGCAGTAGCAAACGGTATTAAAATTTCAATCTGCATAGCTGGATGTGTATTTGCCTTAGCACAGACTGCTTACTCTTTATCGTCTTTACTGTTGGGACAGTTATGTTTTATTTCACAGGAACGTTATATGCTTTATAATTTTTAGCACCCACAGTAAACAGCTGTTTGCTGTAGGATTTCACTACAGGACACTCCAGATGTTTCAGTAGAAATGTATAAATACTGAAAAAGCTGGAAATAAATCCGTACTAACTGACTCTTAGGTTCAGTTTGATAAAGCAGAATAAAGTGATTAGGATTAAAAGGGGCAATTCTACCAAATCAAGAAAACAGACTGTAAATACTAAAAACTTATAACTGGACCTTTACCGAGGGATGTAACACACTCTGCTGTTACACCAAAACTGGAAACTGAGCAACAATTACAGTGATTTGGCAGGCAAGGAAGCACAGTTTCTTAGTCAGAAAAATGTAGCAAGGTAGATAAATGTAAGAAACAGAGCTTCCTACTCCTGGAATTTACATTTAGAGTTTTTACTTCAAAAAGTAAGAGCACACAAGAATGCTTACACTGCATATAGAAACACACTGGTATTGGCCAAGACACGTTCTTAAACATGCACATATTTAGCCCCTTTTTGTTAATTGCACACAAAATATAAGCATTGCAAGAATGGCTACGGCTTCATTTACAGTGTTTTCAAAGAATATATGACTGCTTGCCAGTCATATATTGGACAGTCAACAGGTTGCCTTGCAACAAATCTCAAAGCATGTAAGAGGAAGCAAAAGAGACTGATAAAAATAAAAAGCACCAGCTCCAAAATAGCATAACTACCCCCAGCTGCTGGTTCTGCAGTGCTTTGGACAACTCTCTGGACTTGTTACACTTGTGCACTTTGGAAGTTAAAGATGTTGATGATAATCAGCGAGTGTTAGAGGCTTTAATATTACTGCCTTAAATACTCTACAAACATAACTCACCTGCTAGCTCACAAAGCATATGGTGACGACTTTCAAAAATTAACCACAAAAGGAAAGCATTGTTTTTCCAGGAGTGACTTTGTCTGCCATCAGACATATTCCAGAGCAGAAAGGTGGCTTTTCATTGATCCACAATCATTCGGTTTTTGACAATGAAAACTGGCATCGCATCCACTGCTACCGAGTCATTTGCATGCATCGTTTGTGTTATTAACATTGTCACAGTGCTATTAGTGGCAATTCTCTGGAACATTTTGTGGGTTTGGAGCAGATTCTAATGTGATGACGTATCAGGCAGCAACATATATTATCATCATTTGAAACCTTAAAGGAGTGTTATTTACCTCATAATTTGCTAGCATCCACAGCTCTGTTTCCCACTGTCATTTGCAAAAGCATGGTGGTATTATACCTTGCCTGAAGACAGCTTATTACAAATCCCTGTACATATTGGTTAGAACCCATTTGGCAAGGCAAATGTAATTACAGAGGTGCTGTAGGAAATGGACTTTATGACATAATTACCCACACAGACATGGTCCATCACTGTAAAGTAAGCCTCTGGATGAAAACTAGTTCTCCAGTATAAAGCATCTATTAATCCAAAAAAGCTTGCAAAATTCCAAAGCTTTAGATTACAACAGACCAAATATTCCATATATCCTTGCCCTTCCCACTGATTTCTACCAACAGTTGTTTTGTGTGAGGACCTAGCTAGGCTCATCCAGCTGACAGTTATTGGAACTGCAGTGCCACAGTTTTGCTTTGCCTTGCAGACTTTAAATCGGGTCACACTGCAGCACTGTTAAATGAAGTTGCAGCGGTATGACTTAACCCGAAAACATTAGCACCAGAATGGCTGAGGCATCACACATCTCTGATGGGACTGTAAGTGCATTTGTAAGGAAAAAAAATTCCGGGAATGCAGAATGTTAGCTCCGGCAGAGCTGTTCTAATGAGTTCATTTAGACACTGGTGAGTAGGGAGACTATGATTTTACCTGCAAGGGGCCATGTTGGGTATTTGCAGAAGTTCCTTGTAAGAAGTTCCATTTTTCAACCGATCGGAGAGCAAAGTATGCCTTGCTGCTGATGAGATGAACCCGGACCTTGGCAGATATCATTAAAGTTCACTCAGACGTGAGGTGCTAGAAAAACATAATTGGCCATTAGTTGACATTTTCTGTAGCAATTTTCAACCAGAAAGTGACAGCTGTTCTGCTACTGCAACAGTAAGTCAGTCCTGTGTGTTCTGTAAGGCCAGTACTCAACAAGCTGATCTGAAGTCCCTTATCGATTCAGTTTAGCCATGAGCTCAGCCCTGAAGTTCATTTCAGTGTCCAACTACTGGAAACCATTTGTGGCTTTCCACCTGGCAGCATTTATTTTTGCAGCAATCTGCCAATACCTGTACCTGTCTCATTAAGGAGGCCAGCTGCACCCCAGGTTGCTTCCATTTTGAAAGCTCCAGCATTTCTGACTGGTTCTTTCCTAATGCAAGTGGCAGCTTGAGATCACCATGACAGATCCACAAAAGGGGACTGCCAGTTTTGCTGGGCACTTGGACATCTTGCATTCCTCACGAATCTAGGAGCTCTAATACCCTAAGGCATGCAAAGCATTACAGTACCAGGAACAAAACCCCAGACAGTTCAGTGGATGGCACTCTGCCATGCTATTCCCATGCTTGCACAGTGCATTAATATGCAAATCCAGAATATCACATATGCTAACATCTACTAAAAAGACTGTTCATTTCAGGATCTCAACGTAATGAACAAATGGAATCCTGCAGCATCACTGTGGAGAAAACGACTGCATAGCACGAGTGATCAAGGAACACCTTCAGTGATCTGTCAGAACGAATGAACCCAAGTGAATGGCAAAGGAACGTAAATGGCCAGAGAGAAGAAAACCAGCTGTGGTAATTCTCCCTGTCCACCTCAGCTTTGGCAGCAAAAATAGTGCAGTCAGTGAATAATCTGTGACCCTTTGGCTCTGTGATGGCCCACTGCTTTGGTGAAGCAATCCCAACTTGTTTTGTTATATCTTGAGCTGTTACTCAACTCTCGAGCATCAAGCAGTGTAGACGGTATAAGCACAGTGACTTCAGGGTCCGTACATCTGTTACTCCTGTAACTGCTGCAAAAGCACAGAGGCTGCGTTGGCAGATGGAACATTTGCCTTTGAGGAGAAATAGGCCAGATATCAGAAAGTAAAAACAGAGAAACAGATGCAGTCTTTCTTCCCCAGCAGACTGGTACTTTGCTCAAACAGATCCTTAGTAACTGAAGGCACAGCTCCTTGAGAGCAATTCCCCATACATTGTGAAAGACAACATTGCCCGGCAGGCTGAAGAGTATAGCAAGGTCTCTGACCGTACAAGCATCTGATGAGGTACAAGCCAAGCGCACTGTTGTGAGAAGCAAGAATTGGAGGGCTCAGCATAAACGCTTTGCTTGGGACACACCTCCTAGGGTTTGTGACTATTACAAGAGGCTAATTTTCTGTGGGAACGCTCCGTTTCTACATGCTGTGAATTAAATGCTGGAGGAAAGCAGAGAAATAGTGTTACATTTTCATGCAGTTAGTCTATTCACGTGTACTCACTAGGATTGCACTGGCTTTTTTCATCCAAGTAGATGTCCCCACAATGACTGTTCTCCTGTT
>VYZV01005498.1:17995-56983 GCA_013401275.1 Pandion haliaetus | reverse complement strand
TTTTTTTCTTTTCCCCTCCCTTGGTGAAACTGTAGCTGTCTCCGTGAAGCTTGGAGTGTCTTTTCTTGTGGGTAAAACCGATAATAGTTTGAATTAGTTCAACAAGCTGCTGGTTGGAAAAGGAGGCTACGCTATAGCGTTTAAGTGTGTAGCACTGGGACATGCGATCTATTGCCAAAAAAGAATGAAGCAGTAGTTCCTTGAACATGGGTATGTTGAAAATTGTCATTAGGAAAGGATGTTATGTGGTAGAAAGAGAGATGTAAAAATAGTAACGGGTTACTCGGAGGTCTGGCTTAAGGCATGTTAAGTACGTCAAAAGTAGCACCTGAAGACAGTTTTGTTCCTGGAGCCCATTATTTTAAGAATAATGGATGTTTGATGTTTTTCTGATTTCAGCTGCTTCTCTTCACCATTCTTTTCTGCAGTCTTTGCATTAAGTGGTAGCATAGCAAGCCAGCTCATCTAATGCGTTGGAAGGCTTTGTCATTTATTCGCAGGGGAACAGAGTAGGTATTTTTCCACCTTTATCTGCGATGATCCCGTGAAAGGCGTGTCACGTTGCGTTCTGGTAATGGGTAACAGTCTTCTGGCAGAGCTTACAGCATTACAGCTATTCACAGCTTTCCGTCAGCACCGCGGTGTCGGTTAGGGATGTTGGGGAGTCTTATCCTCTACAACCAAAGTCACCACTGTAATCACAGCTCTACAGGCAAAGCTATAGTTTTAATCAGTTATTGCATGGCTTCTTTACAGACTATAGCTTTACTTTAATGGTATAAAGCTATTTTACATTAGACAGAGGTCGTCATCTGAGACGAGGTGGTTTCCAGCTTGATTTTGATTCCTCCTAATGTTTTGCCTGGTCAAGTATGAGGGAACTTTTTTTTTGCAAACGTGTTGGGAAAAAATCTTCACTCCAGCAGCTGGCTGGTGGTGAGAGGCACATAGTTATCGTTCATGCCTAAATCCTTTGATTTTCACTCCTCTGAAAAAAAGCCTGGAAAACTGAGGCAAGCATCAACCCTATAATAAAAATTCCCATTATTAAGAAGGATATAAATTCCTCCATAAGAAAGAGCAAACAACGTTTTGCTGATACTCTTACTGCTTTAATTCATATCTAATATTTTAGGTTGAAGCATGGTCATCGTGATTGCCAAGCAAATCCTTGTAGGGCTCCTTTGCTTGCTGGCGGCTGTCGGGGTGCAGCGTACGCTGAGGCTCGGTGCCTGCCCGCTGCTTGGCACTGGCCGATATCTTCTTTCCCGATGCCCCCCAACACAGCGCCTTGCCCTAGGAGTACGATAGAGATCTCAAAATTCGGTGGGAGGTGGGAAACCTTTTAGATCTGCAGCTTCTCCTGTGTTGTGGGACCCTTTGTATTACTGAGTGTCGCTCCGAATAACACAACTCTTTTCCCGTGTTACAGTTTGGCTGCTTTNGGGGGGGGGGGGGGGAAGTGCTCTCTGAATACTCCCTCCACCAGATAAGGCTGCTTCTGCTTCTGATTTTTCTTGATGAACAGTAGCTTTCAAAGTAAGTTTTGTGGCTGTTTGAAGCTGAAAGGTTAGGCCCACAGCAGAGGGGGACCTCTGAACTCAGTACTTCTTTCTGCTGCAGAATGGCTTACATCTATTTTTAAAGAGAGAATGATGGCTTTGCAGACTGCAGTTACAGGTGGTACAACACGCTTGGAGATAGCGTTGTCCACACTTTTCAGTGTTACTGCAAGAAGGAGCTTCCACACTTAGGGAATGTACTCTGAGGCATAGGAATCACTTTGGTTTGTGCCCATTCCTCTGCCACCTTTTAAAGTACACACTTGATGCCAAGTGTAATTTTTGCTTTTACCTTTTCTAGTTGCTCTGTACTAGTGTGTGCACTTCTGCTTCTTGTGGTTGAACAAAAGAGCACATATTTCTTTTAATTGTGAAATGATAATACAAAGTATTCCAAGATGTAAGTAAGACTCTACTGAGCTAGATAGTTACTGTTGATAGAGCCTGCTGAATCAGCAGAAACCACAATTTTTTAATTTTTTTTTTTTTCTCATGAAGCTGAAACATTAAAATCTTGGGTTCTTTAGCCTATGAGTGTTGAATGCTTTTAAGTAAAATTTCGAATAAGAAAATTGGTAGTACTTGAATAGTGTTTTCAACGTGTAACTTTTGAGCCTTTCTTATCCTTGATACCTGCACAGCAGTAGCAACAAGCAAAAAGGAAAAATAATTTAAAGAACTGTTGTGGGAAATTTCTGTGAAATAGAGCTCATAGGACTTCTTGGTCATTGCTTAAGAGAAATCCTTAAGTTTCCTGTCTATAGAAATGTACAGAAACACATATGGAAAGGACTGGTCATTCTTCTTTCTAGAGTTTGTTGTATTAGATACAGCGTGGTTTTGACACACTGGCTCCTATGAAATTGTTTTTTATTAAAGTCGCCAGGTTATTCTTGTGCTAGCAATGGCTTTGATTAAGCACTGTATTAGGGTCATATCGTAGAATAACAGCATTTCTAAATCCCTGGCTGCATTTGAAAGAATTGTGATTAAAGTTCTGGCTGTTTTCCTGCAATTGCTAATGTCTGCTGAGGGTTGAGTTACCCTCCTTTTTATTGGTGCTTGAGTTCTGTTACAGCCCCATGTGACTTCGTGCCAATATCTGTGACAGTCTCCGGGGGGAAGCAGTTTTGCATTAAAATGCAAGAAGTAAAAGCTGTAGCAATATTAACACGGGGGTCTAGAATTTCCAGTGTGACTTAATAGCCATAGTGTTGGTTGTTTTCTAAAGTATAATTCATCTTTGATTGAATTTCAGGCAAAACAAAGCAAGGAGGATAAGGAGGTGGGGAGACCCATCAAAAAGAGATTATGGATGAACAGGTTGAAAAATGCTGCCTGACAGGTCATACTCTGAGCAATCTGATAATTTCTGCTGGCGCAGGGAGTTGTTTTGTGCGTTTTGTGCACTGGCATGGACAAGCCATTTCGGTTCCCTTGGGGAAGACCCATGTTATTAGTAGGGATCATTCTGCATATTGCTGGAAAATGAATTAATTCACACTAGTGCATGCACAGATGAGGAGTAAGAACATTCTTTTGTCGTTATAAATTTATAGAGGCATCACAGTGTTGAATAACCAAGTAGGATTTATTTTGCCTTGTTTTACGTGCCAGATTTGTAACATTTTCAAGACTTGTCAAAAGATTGGCAAATTAATCTTCATTAGAACTGATGCATTTATTAATATGTGGAAAACAAGTCTAAGACAGCTTGCTTGGACAGTGTGGTTGTTACTGTAGTCCCAGCTGTGTACGGTTTCTAAATCCTCTGTTTACTTCCTGTGTGCTCATGTTAAAAAATTAAGTATTTCTGTAATGTATACTTCTTCTAGAAGACTGTACAATGTTTTATGCTGTTTATTTCATTATTTCTCATACCAGGCCCATAAGAGGGGCTATAGCAAATCTGCCCCATCTCAGAAGTGGGTGAATGGAGATGCAGCCTTGTCCAACATCATGCCATGAGCCTACAGCCTTGCCAGATGTATCTTGCTGTAACTACCGATTCCTTTGTCTAAAATGGCCGTGAACTTTTAAGTATTAAAAAGGAAGATGAAATGTGGGAAGCTTTAGAGTTCAACAGTTTATAAGACTATATCTTATTTCACTTGCTTTCTCTGTTTGCTCACGATTTCTTTTCTTCTGACATTAACACTGAATAGAAAACATGTCAGGAATATAAAAAATTCAGGTAGGAGCCATTTACCACTACAGGAGAGATAAGATAAAGAAAGCAAGCTTTAAGAATATAGTTGAAAATGAATCCAAGGTGTAAGTAATCACAGTTCATTAGCTCTAGCAAGTTTTCTGGCTTTGGTGAAGGATTTATGCTGCAGCCATGCTTTGGAAGAGCTTACATCTGTACACAGTAGTTTTAGGGAAACCAACAAAATAGTAAATATGCAAGCTGACAAATACATTAATCATAGTGCCTGCTGCTGAGTCGCATGGCCTGGGGAAAAAAAAAAAAAGAGGAGAAAGAAAAGTATGCATTTTACACAATTTCTGTAGCTGAAAGGAGACTTTACATATGTGGCTGACACAGTGATCAAATGATAAAGTGGAGTCAAATTGAACCTCAACCTTTTGTACAGCCTGTGAAAGTGAAGGCACGCTGCAGTTTTTCAAGGCAGATGGAGTGTGAGCAACTAATAAATCAGGTTTTGAAACATTAAAGAGCAACTTATTTAAATGCATATGGTGTTGGATCTCAGACAAGACAGTATAGGAGAGCGTAAAAGGATTGGGCATGGGAACATCAGCAGAACAATATGTCTGTGCACCAGCTATGTGACTGCATCCAAATCAGCTTCTTGTACTGAAGTCCTGCTAGGTAGTAAATAAAGGGTAATGACAGTTGGTCAAAAGCAAGCAGGAGAAGCTGTTTCAGGCAGAAATTTCAGGCAGTGAATGGTGGTGCAGTCAGTTTGGTAAGTTGGAGCCATATTCTGTGTTAAATGGAAAGCTGAGGTTGAAGCATGAATTTAAGAACAGCGAATAAAACCTTTGTTCCTTTTTGTCTATGGCATTTCTCAAAATAGCTTTACCGAGGGAAGGTTGGAGTCACTATTTCAATTCCCCTTTTGGGAAACTGAAACACAGAAACCTGACCAAGGTCAGAGAGGCCATATTAGACCCACGACTTGAATCCAGATCTGCAGTTGAGCACTAGTAAAAATTTTTCTGTGAAGTCTGGGTCGCATGATCTGCATCAGCTGCCTGTTGGTTTCTGGATTGATTTTTAAGATTTTGATAGCGATGTGTATTCTCGTGGCTGGGAACTCTGTACCTGTACGGAACAAAATGCCATGCTGCTGTTGTCATGGTGAGTAGGACTTGTGCTTGTGTTCCCTTTGAGCAAAGAGGCAATTTGTGGCAGTATTGCCTCTCTTGCTCTTGGCTACTACTTTTCCTTCAGCGTGGTTTGAAGCTGAGTGTGTGCTCTACAAACTTGAACACAAGCTACAGCTCCCTTCCCTTCTTTCCCAGTTTTATACCTGGAAGGGATTTCTGATGGTCCAGCCATCAGACTTGACTTCAGCTGGGATTTTCAGATCATTGTGGTAACTGACATGGTCCCAACTCCAAAGCAAAAGGGTTGGTGCGTATTTTGGAAGCTCTGGACTCCCGTGCCTGTACTAGTTCCCTGGCACAACAGCTCCATTGTTCCATGAGCAAACTGAGAACGAGCGCGGAGCCCTGCTTTAATTTCTGCACAACATTTGTGGTTTTCCAGTGAAACTTTTTTGGGTTGGAAAGCTGCTCTGCAACCTGTATTAGGAGCATCACGCCACAAGCTGCTTTGGGGAGAATTGCTGAGATTTTTTTTCACTGAAGGAAATATTACAGGAATGAAATGTGATGTACTTAGAACCTTAAAGGTAGCTTCCTTGTCTCTTTTCCTCCACTTCATATCTTTTTCATCTTAATTCCCACCCCACCTCTCTGTCAAAGAGGACAAATGTTTATGAACTAACTGAACACATTGAAGTATATAGTGTATAGTGGGTTTAGGGTGTACCCGTACTTGGCTACGGCAGTGTTGGTATCTCCTGTGCAGAGTTTAGTGCCAGTGACAAGTGATGGACAGACTGGAAGCTGGGAACAGTCTACTGCCCTTTGAGACAGTTAATCATGTCAGCTCCCTTCCTACCACTGCAGAGCCCTTGCCCCAAGGACTGACAGCCAGTATTTTACAAGTAGTTAGACACCTAATTCCCATTGATTTTGGGTCTCTTGTACTGTCGATGTCATCATCTCTCTGATCTCTGTTGATTTTGGTAGAAAGTAGGGTGCCTGTATGTTTTTAAACATCAGTCCCTTACTCCTGATATAAATTCACAGTTGCCACGATTAAAAAGAGAGTGTGATTAAGAGAAGCAAACAAGAAATGCAGTCTTTCCTCTGTCAGAAACCTTTGCTAAATTGCTTCTCCCCTCAAGCAAGGAAGTAATCAAGTATTGGCCGGAGCTTATTCTTGTCTTATCTTGGTAATGTGTGGATTTTTTTTTGTGCGTGTCTGGTGCATCTCACCTCCCTCCCATTGCGAGAGAGGGAATAGGAGCCCCACGTGCTGTGTCAGCGGGCAGGTAGGTTACTGCCAGAAACAGCAGCCATGTAGTGCGCTCTTTACTGCAGCTTGTGGGTGAAGAGGACAGAGGGAACATCCTTGTTACATAGGAGTAAACAGAATAGTCTGGCCAAAATAATCCACTAGATGCCACTAGAAGATGAGATCTCTCTTGTCTAGTCCGTGGAGTTCTAAAATGGTGGGTGTTTGAAGGGCTTTCTAGAAGAATTTTGTATATTCACTTATAAATAACCCTTACTGTATGACTTGGAGTGTTGAGTTTCAGTTTCAGTTGCACTGGCAGGCCCATAACAGCTCCCGCGCACAGTTTGCAGGAGTCCGGCAAGACGGGAGGAGAACATGGCTCAAAACCAGAAAATTATTAACCCAGAGTTGACCTACACCAGTGGGAAAGTGCAGTGTTTCGAGGCTGTCTGCCAAACAGTATTCTTAATAAAAGTGTAAGTCTTCAAACATGGTGTTTGTCAAAAGGAAGGGTCTATCGATTTGGAAGTTTAATGATTATTTTCTGTGGAGCTGGCCTGCAGACACAGGCTGGTTGAAATATGGGGCTGGACACTTCTGGGGTTCCTGTTATATTTGTTCACTTGGTTAAACCTACTCAGCTTCAGGGAAGACCTACCTAGATTCTGTTGCAGTGCTTACAGGGCTGCCTCTCTAAGGTCAAGGTGCTTGAAGCCCTCACAAAAGCTCATTTTAGGTGCAGGATGCTGGATTCCTTCTGTGCTTTGTTCCCTGGTGGAGACTGGTCTGGAACGTGGACCAGATCTTCCCCCATCCCTTCCCTCTTCCCTGCTGAGGTCTGGTGGTGAAGGAAAGCAAGTGCTAGGACAGCAGGCTGCTGAGCCCTTAATTCAAGCATACACTGCACCATGTGGGCTCTACTAAAGCAGGTACCTTAGAGCAGTTCGAAAAGTAGCCTGAATGCAGTTAAGTTTGATGATTCAAGACATGCAAAAGAATTTTAGAGAAGGATCAATTTTGTCTGTTTCCTTATAAAAAGAATTTAAACGTGCATGCCAATATGGTGAATCACTGCTGCGAATGAGTATAGTAAAACCAGGACTTGGTGCTTGTGTTGTGTGTGGCTTTGTTTAAGGGGATGCAGTTGTAAGACAGTAGAGTCCTGATGTACAGACATATGAAAAAGCAGGAGACTTCCATTGTAAAACTCCATAGTTACTGTTCTGTAATACCACAGATCAATCAGTTTTTTCCATTGAGCTCTTTTTTTATAATAACCTTCTTTGCTCTCTTTGGGCAGCTTTTGCTTTTTTCCCTTTCATGCTAAATGAAAACTTGTATTTCCATACCTTGAATATGGTGTGCAGGTAATAACTATGTTGTTGATCTCCACATAATCGAGAACCTTTGGGAAGGACCATAATATCTAAACAGGTTCCTTTTCTTCTGTAAGTTTTCTCTGATGCTCAGAGTGGAGGAGGTGGCATTGATTTGCAAGCTGTGTTGATTGCTTGATTGTTGTGGCTTCAAAGCCGGTTTCTTTATTCTTTTTATGGTTGCATAGATTAACGTGAAGTGGCTCACTAGGAAAGGCGCTTTGATCACAGAGAGGTGCCGAAGAATTGTTCACTACGTGCCTGGAACCTATTTAGCTGAAAAGTTTGCAGTCACAGAGAGATTAATGAAGTTGTCCTGTGCTAACACAGGGGATAGGAGGGGAAGAGAGCAAAGAGGGAAGGTTTACCTACGATACTCATGGTTTTTGGGTGCTTGCTATTGAGACCAAATTAATATTTCTTGGATGTTTTGGAAAAGGGTTTACTTGTTAGCCAAAAGTTTTTGTGCCTGATAGGATTTAAAGCATATCAGGGCTGAGGATGAAATGCATTAGGACAGATACAGCTCTGAAACAATGAGGTAAGGTGTTACCATGCTCTGAAGTGACAGTGGAAGAAATTTCACCTTTTCAAAGGACTCTTCTTAGAGGTGGAGAGAGCTTTCCTTACATTGTTGTTGCAAAAAAGAAATTACTTTATTAGTTACTATGATTTTAAAAGGTGCAAGGAGCTTCTTACAAGTTGCTGAGCTACCTCCTCTCTGATGTCTTCACGTCCTTCAAGGAACAGATCAAGAGAGGGAGCAGTGTGTGATTCCTCTTCAAACATGATTTTGAAGAGTAAAAGCTTCCATACAAATCTTGGACCTTTATGGAGAAAGTTGTTTCAAAAAAAACCCCCCCAAAACCTGCCACAACAAAAACTAGGAAAAGGAAATATAAACACTGTTATGTCTCTGTGGTTTTGTGGGTTGGTTTGTTTAGTTTGGGTTTTTGGTTTGGGGTTTTTTTTTGTTTTGTTTTTTGTTTTTTTTTTTCTTTTACTTTAGTGATAGAGAAGTTCTCTTGATAAAGGAGGAAATTGCAGGATACATCTCAGTGTGATCTTTTTTTATTTTTTTTACAAATTAGGATCAAGTTTTTTCTGTAGACATAGCAGTCCTTGCTTATAGAAGGTAACCAGCATTACATTAATTGCAGAATTATGGATCAGGAAGCTCCTTGCAGTGTATTCCAGGGCTTTGTCTTCAACTGAGGAGCCATGATTTGTGTGATGGTGTGTATGTAACTTAAGGTTTGTCTTTGTTACTGTTTCAGTACACAAAATTGGTATAGGAATACTGAGGAGAGGTTTAATTCATTTGCAAAACACCCTGAGGTGCTTTCTGAAGAATGTTAATCCTTAGCAATTCTGTTGTGTGCTTCAATATGGTTTTCATACAGAGTAAATTAGCAAAGTCTGGATATACCTCAAATTGTGGTGGGCAACTTTGATCTTGAGTTACTTCATGGCAGAAGAAACTCCCATTTTTCTGGAGACATCTATTCTGGGACAAGAAATCTCGCCATCACTCTTCTGAGACTTGCTCTGTATGTAGGTAACAGGACATTCATTAGCAGTAAACCTGGGATATCCATGACGAATGTTTAAATTCTTAGAATACTAGGCAGAATGGAAAACTTGAAGTACTCTTAATGTTTGTTCAAACTTCAAATGCGTGCAGATTCTGGCTTTCTTGGTAATCTAATGCTTTTTCATATTGAAGCATGACATTTTAGGCTCCATTTCAGAAACATTCAGCTGCGTTACTAATGGACCCATCTCTGACTCCCACTTGCAGTGGTATTCAGGTAGGCACACTTCATTGCTAGCACAGCATGAGGATATCGTTAACTGTATGACAAATTTCACTTCACCTCAAAGTTTTTCTTCTTCTTTTTTTTTTTTTTGTTTCATAATTTATTACTAGACACATTAAATCAGCAAGCTGGCGCTCTTAACAAGGAGCTGCTACAACAATAGTACTTTCTAACACCTGTGAAAGTTTGGGGTTTTTTCCTAGTGCCTGTGAAATGTGGCTATTACAGTTTCTTGTCTTACACTAAAAAAACCAAACAAACAAAAAACCAAACAACAAAAAAACCAAACACTGCAGCCCAAATGAAAGATTTCTGTAGTGTAGCATTGCTGAAGCAACGATGTATACTCAGTCCAGATGGTTATTGGAGTGCTCTGTGCATCGTGATGTTGTACATCAGTGAGTGTGGATGGTTAGTCCCACGGTCAGTGCTTATAGTGAGCTGTCAGGGCAATAAAGTTGAGCACTCAGTTGAAAATCTTCAGTGCCCACTGGGAATTAGGCTTTACAGCTCCTTTTTCCTAATGAGGTGGATCGTTTTCTTCTCTTGGAGTCTGCTCGAGTACGTGGCATGTGTTCGGGACAGCCCAGCAGTACAGTATTTGCGTGCTTAGCTCTTGAGAGACTATGCAAGCTGCCTCTCTGATAATCATCTTGATAAGGAGAAAAAAAAAAAAACGCAACAGGCTTTTTTCCCCACTCTTCCTTTATCTGCTACCTAGTTTCTGTGGAGCTGCCTGGTATTGGTTTCTTTGGATAAATGATCCACCTTTGGATTCAGCTCCTGAAACAGATGCTCTTGCTAGGAATCAATAAGTATGAAGGGATGTTCGTGGTGTATTTTTATGGAGATGCCTGTTGGCTCTCCAGCACGGGGCATTGTCTGCAGTGGAGGTATCATGTTGGCTGGTGAATGTAAATGCACATTTCAGACCTTGATGTAGTCAGGGAGAGTCCCCACTGGAGATTTGTACTCGAATATACAGGCAAAGTTATATCGTAAGCTCTCACTTGCTCCAGTTTGGGCTTTTCTGCAATGTCTATCATAATAAAACTACTGTGCTGTAAATTGTGGTAAATGGCAGCATTTCCCTGTCTGTGCTGTGGCTGTGCACGAATGGAGCTGTGCTGCTGTCGGGCTATGGCAACTTAGTTCAGGGTCCATAGAAGTATGGTGGTACCATCGAAAGAAGTAAAGGTAGGAGATGAGTGCAGGCTGTCGGCATTAGCAAGAACTGTTGCGATGCTGGGTTGTTGTTGGTATGTATGAAACATCATCAGGAATAAGATTTACATCTCAGTGGTTTTTTTAAGGTAAAATATTTAAATACAAAAAAAATTACTTTTCCTTGTAGGTTACACCTACATGGAGAGCATTCATTATTATTAATTGAAAGCTAAGAGCGGTGAAGATGTAAAAGCATATTTTTCTCTCAGTGCCGCTGTTCGTTATTCTCAAATCTCACATAATATGGCCAAGCAGGTAAGACAGATTGTTTTATTCCTTGCTATGGAGTTCATCCCAGTCAATAATATTGATTAGTGCAGGGTGACTTGATGTAACAGGAATAACACCCTTTTCTTAATTTGAACCTGTATTTCCTAGTTCATGCCTCAGTAGTTCATGCTTGGATGAATTCTTCAATAAGTCAGTTAAGTCGCAGACCCCACTGGAAATTGCAGGGTCTGATGTTAATGGGGAAGTGAATAATTTTCTTCTCCTAGAAGTTGTGCCTCTTTTTCACGATTAAACTGTCACACTGTGCAAGTTGACTTTTTAAAATGTAAAATGAAATTCCGGAACTTTTTTTTTTTTGAGCTACCCCTTTCTAATTACAATCAGTAAAGTTTTATAAACTCTGTTCTCAGCTGCTTCTCTGTGTTTCCTGGGTTCTTACGCTAGTGTAGGATTTATCGAGAAACTTCATGTCCTAACGGTGCATTTGGGGAGCCAAGTCAGCTCATGGAAATGCTGCAAGTGCAGATATCCAGAGGATGGATGCGTAGATTTCCCACTCCACAAGGAATTTAATATCATCCCTTTTACCAGGGCATCGAAACTGCATCTTTGAATCTACACCAGTGCTGTGAATTCTTGTACAAAATACTCCTGACCGGGAGGGACCATTTAGGATATGGAAGAACTGGTGTCAGTGACCTGCTTGGTCCTTGGACATTGCTGTGAGTTTGCTGACAGGAGGGTCAATTAAATCAAGTCATCAATGAGCTTTCTTTATAGATTGGTTACAGGTAATGGCCTAAAGCATATAAACTTCACTTTGAAAAGAAGATCTGAGTCACTTACTCATGGGTTGCATTCCTCCTCTTACACTTTCCAATGTGGTGAAATTATTCTTCTTGTTTTGAGGCAGACAGATGTCAGGGTCAAAAAAAATGCAATAATCTGTTGCTGTTGTTTTGATTTCAAGTACTTTGTCATTTTCCTGCCTGTAAAGCTATCGTAGTAATGTGATTAGGTTCTGTATTTATTATTATTCAATCATTAAGGAGAGTTCACATGCAAAATGAAAAGGACTTGACAGTATTTGGGATATACAGACTTTGCCTAAGTTTGTATTTTGGGTTATTTAAGGTTGTTAGACAAAAAAACTTACTTGTTAGGGTTGCTTGGCAGATGATACCAGCAAGATGATGGTCTGTGCTTTGTGACAAGAGAGCATGACCAAAATACAAGGGATTATGTGCTGAATTACTGCTAATTTCCAAATGAGGTTTTTTTGCCGTCATTTGCTTATGTGCGGGGCATCTGGCTTGTTCTACTAAAAATGTCATCTTCTGGAAGGTAACAAGCGGACTTTATTGCTATCAGGTAATGCAAGGGTTTCAGGAAATTGAGGTTTGCCCTCCTCCCTTTTTTCTCTCTCAGTATCCTAACTTAAAGTGTTTTGGTGTTAGGAGCTGCCTATGGAAGTGACTTTGGTTCAGATGTAATCACATGCAGGTGGGTGTTTCCGTGCCACTTGAAGTCCTGCAGTCTGGGCCTGAGGTGTATAAATAACGCTCTCTGAGCTTGTGTTTTACTACCAAGGAGTGTGCCAAACTCCACAAGTTTATTTTTCCCGTAGCTGAGAGCCTGTTTGCACGCAACTGGAACTTGAGCAAATGAGACTTCTGCTAGGGAATTACAGTACGCGGTATAGGACATGGACTTCTGAGAGACTCGGTGGTGTTAAATGTAATAAATAAGTTAAAATGTTATGTCACTCATAATCAAAGCCAAGCTACCTTCCAAGGGATTGAATGATGGCATCATCAGTCGGAGATGAAGGAGCCTTCCATACAGCAATATGGAAGCAGCAAAATTCAGTGAAGTGCTGCTCTTAAAACTCTTTCCAAGCATTGTGTGCTTCAAAATACATCTTAGCCACGTGGACGAGATTTTGAGCGTTCATTATACAAGATGAAGGCCCTTGTGCTTTTGAGAAAGCACATGAGCACACACTTAAATCATCCTTTGTGTTAGGTTTTGGGCTGTTCCAATACTTGCTGAAGTCACTGAAACTTCAGGCTGGAGGTCGCCATCTGTGAGTGGGTTGACACTTCGAAGAACCATGAGGCTCAAGTCTCTTAATGGTATCTGGGCATCTCTTATCTGTGTGATGGGGATCACATTAGCACCTCCAGTCCGGTACGCTGGACTTCAGCTCAAACGGATAATTTCAGCTGATGTGGCTGGGAAACTCTTCTGCAGTTGAAACTGGGTCCTGTGCCGTAGGAGATCTGCACTTACCAGTCTTTCTGCAATACTGTTGCCCACTATGGAAAGAGGAGCCAAAAGTAGTGAATGAATATGATCTGTGTTGTTCCTATTGCATTAGTACTTTCTCTGAGCAGAAAGAGGGTATCTTCACGTTAATTACTGATCTTTCGCTAGGAATGAAGCATTTACAGACAGACCTAAATGTTTAATTATCGCTTACTATCTAAAAATCAAGGGAGTTTCAGATCTGTTAGCTTGTTTCATGTTATTTTCCAGGAGGACCAGATGATAACTTAATTGAAGGTGGTGGATCCAAGTTTGTCTGCAAACCAGGAGCCAGGAACATTACCATCATCTTTCATCCCCTCCTCAGGTAAGTAAGACTGCCTACGTATTTCTACAGGTGCAAATAAGTAGAATTAAACTTCTTTCTTTATGGGCACATTGCCACTTCTTAGATAACATGCCACAGCAGTGGGCTTGCTGTAAAGTTGTTGACGTGCACATTTGTAAAAAGTAATCACTAGTTGAGTTTGTTGCCAGTGCTCTTTAATCTTTTTCAAAATTGACTAGCGTACCAAGTGGGATTGCTTGTCTGGGTGATCCTGTTTCATTGAACAGTGTAAGCTGTTATTGACCCAAGCTGGGAAAAGTTTAGTTGCAGCCTGCCACAAATTGTTTATCGCTGACTGTCCATTATGCGTATTAAAAAGTCAGAAGGATACTTTATGAACTGCAAGGTAAGTTCATTCTTTGATAAAACAAGTACAGTCTATGGTCTGCAAATTAAATGCCTGATCTAAGTGCCCTGCCAATTACTAAAATCTTCACAGCTCATCAAGGTCTGCTGGAACTTTAAAACAGAGCAGGTCTATACTAAGCCTCTTTTCACCAAGTCACTCACCTCTGATACTTTAATTTTTCTCTCTTTACTTTGCAATCTAACAGTTCATCTCTTAGTTTGCCAGAATTAAATAACATGATGTTTTTCTCAGCTCATGTCAGTCTTCCACCTCTGCTTTTTCCTTGCAGAGTTTTCCTTTATCATCAGACATGTCCTTTCCTATTCAGTGCTAGCACCTTTAGAGAACATCTCCCTCCTTGGTTCTGTTTGTATTACTCGCTATCGCGAGTCACTTAGGCAATAGGGTATGTCTCTCGAACGCTAAAACCAAGCAATAATAGAATAGTAATAAAAAGTAATTGGAATCTGATCCCCAGAGGACGGAATATCCTGACTGATGACTTGGTAGCTGAGAACTGTGGTCATCTGAGACTTCTCAGGACTTAAAAATGTGGATAGAAAGTGCATAAATTCCTCCAAATTTTAAATTTCTGATGTCACGAGGCTAGATACTGGAATAATCTTGAGAACAGCACCTGCTGTGAGGACCATACAAAAATTTGTTACAGTGTTTAAGAGCTTTCCTTGAAAGAAGGGTTACGTACATTGTACACTCCTCGTTTATCGCTAGATGCCCATAACGAAATGGAAAATTTCGTAAGCATATTTTGTGTCAACCTCTGTCTTAAACAAAAGAAATGTGCTAAAAACCACATTTGCTACAGCATAATTTATAGTTTTCAGCCATTATTTTATGAGAAAAGATGGACAATGGTTAAGATGCAATATACCATTCAAGATACGACCACTATGATACGGACTTCAATCTCTTAATCTTTACTGAATTTACAGGCTTCTTTCAAGCACAGAGGGGGGTGATGATGCTCTTATTTTTATTGATGAGATATTTCACATTGATTTAGAAACTGGTGAAAATACTTCTTTCTTTCTATTTGCCTTCCTGCTTAATTTTTTACCCTTTTTTTGCCATCTGAGTCAAACGTGAGTGCTCTGCTTTTTTAAATAGCGCTTCTCACAAACACTTCACTTTCATTACCAGCTTGCAAGAGAGGCAATAGAAATAATTTGCCTCATAAAAAATAATTGCATCAAGATTAAGGTATCAGCGTACAATATTTTTCATGCGAACCATCTGCAACTTCTTAACTTCCTTGCATTGAGTAGTTCATCAATAACTGCATGAAGAGAAGGAAAATACCCTGTGACCCAGCTTACCCTTTTCTCACTGCAGAATGGGGTGTGTTTGGGCGTAGAAACTTTGTTAATGTTTTTTTGTCTAATTTAACGATTGACAGAGTAAACGCATGAGTCCTTGCTACCTTAGATTTAACTCGTGATCCTCAGCTTTGGCATGTGCATGATGCATGGGATGCAGCATATCTGGGATGACCAGGACTGGATTTCTTTTGCTGATAATAAATCCCCATAGGGAATTCTGTTCCTGGTGGGAGTTGATAGCAATGACCTGTCCTACCAACAAACTGGCTTACCCATTGACTCCTGTTAAAATTGGCTATATGATGCTGGCTGTGGTTGTAAAATGCTGAATATGGTGGACTTGCGAAAATATTGACGTTTGCAATAATTTCTAGCACATCATCTTATGTGTGCATTCCCTGTTGGCTAGATCTTTGTCACCCTTTTCTAGACATTATTGTGTAAGTGTCAAGCTCGTGACAAGGTAATTGCTGCAGAGGTGTGAAGTTTTCACTTGCTTTATTTTCCATTTGTTGTCGAGGTTCTTTATGGCCTGCCTCAATCATCTTTCATCAATGTTGCTCGTACAGGCTTAAAATGAATCTGTTTTGAATTAAAAATGATCAATATTTTATTTAGGTTTTTTTTTATTTGGGTTTTTTTCTTATTTTGATCAAGCTCATATAAACATGTTGACAGAGAAGTTTTAGCACTGTGTGGGCTAGCTGATTTTATTAGGAAGCTGAGTGCTTCTAAAAGTATTAGGCTAACGGCATCACTGAGAAACCAGACACTGGCGTGATGATTTAAAGCCTGAGCATCGCATTAAGTGATGGCTTTAAAATGTAATTCAGCACAGTAATGTCAGGGGGAGAGTTATAACCAGAGCATTCATATTCATTGGTCTGAATTATTCTTTTTTTTTGTACTACTGATATGAAAAATGTCATTGTCTATCACATCAGAGTTGCACAATCACTGTGTTAAGTTTACTGGTTAAAATAGCCTTTTTTTGGATCCTTTATTTGCAAACTGAGGTTGAGCTTGGCTCCAGATCCATTTGAAGAACACAGAGTCAGCAGGCTTTCAGGGGGCTGTGAATTAACCCACGTCTCTCCAGTAACTGAAGTTTCGTTAGAGAAACGCTTAAATAACAACCATGGAGAGCATAAGAGCAAATACATACAAATGGTTTTCAAAGTCTTCCTTCCCTCGATTTCATTTAGAGCATCAAGCCAGAGTTGGGAAGTGAGATGTTAACGCCGTTTGGGATGTGGGTCCCTAATTTCCACTAGGACAATTGAGACACACCAAGCCCCAGATTAATTACCAGGACTTAATGACACTACTACACACGTAATAAATGAATAGTGAATTTTTGGAAGACAAGTGGGTATTCCAGCAGAGGTGATTCCTGGGAATAGATTTTACTAACTACATATGAAAACTAATTGCACTCACAAATTGAAGAGGAATACACTTCTGATTTTCCTTAATTACATATTGCGGGAGGTGTCAAAGTATAAAAGTTACCAAAAGCGTCCAGTTGCTTTCTTCATCCTTCGCTGCTAACCGGCATCTGCTTGGATTGTGAAAGCGCTGGTGTTACTGGTCTGTGGACTAACATCTCCTGTTGGAGGAAGGAAACGCGCGGGACCAATGCTGACGCCCTTACGTTGCGGAATATTGAACAGCCTGAGTGATGTCTGTTATAACATTTGTTTGGTGGGGATTTTTTTTTAATGTTTATTTGTTTCAGCTGGCATTTGAAAGGCACTTGGCTCTTCAGGGTAATAATCATTTTACATATGCTTTATAGAGCATGTTTATTACCAGACAATTGAAGAACAGATGTCTGTAGTCTTGAGGCTTAAGGGGGAGGGACAGGAGGGACTGGAGATGGAGGGGATGATGGCGTTTGGAATTGTGAAAGCACCGCTGATGCTAACTCAGTTGAATGTTGTTTGGATATTGGGGACTAAGGCCGCGAGGGTATCCATTTATTTATTTATTATCCAGCCACACTTCATTAAGATCAAGCAGCAATTAAAAGGGTTGTAGGATAGAAGAGAAAGCAAAGCGTTCATTGATTTGGAAGAAGCAGTCTCTTCTAAGCAAGATTGTGTCCTTGTGAAGAAGTGGACTAGAGAGGCTAAATTGACCTGGCACCCTTCACCTCTGTATCAAATGCTCAGTGTCTGTCTTACGCCATCTCCCTGTTTGCCAGACGGGAAGAACTGCGCCGTGTCAGTGATGTTCTAATCACTGCCTTTGATTTCAAAGTCTGGAGAGTAAGAAAGCGAGAAACAAAGTGTTGATTTATTAGAGTACCAAATAAAAAAAGGGAAGAAGGAAAGGCAAAATTACTGATTTGACTGTGCTGATGTTGGTCAAGATGCAAAGACTAGAGTTTTAACGCTCAGGCATGTGCATGGTCCAAGGCACTGCAAAGTTTGCTCGCTCTTGGTGTTTCAGATTGGTTGGAGTGGGAGGAAGAGAGCAGGTAATAATTTGACATTTTAATTTAACAATGAAGTGATTATGTTCATTTATCCTGGTCTCCATCATTTAAAGCAGTAGCTTTTTACTTGATAGCATTTTTGGAATTTCCTGTTTCTTCCAGTTATGTTAATGCTAATAAAAGAGCAATCGCTCTTTTAATAAATAAATTCATTAGGGAGTAATCAAGGGGGATAGTAATTTACTTTTGCTGCCTGTTGATATCAGCATGTTCCTCACCAACTGGCAGCAATTGGCACAGAACTGCTGAAGGTCAAATTTGAGACTCCACTGGTAACCTGTCCTTGGGAGGGAGGTGCACAACGTACAGAATTTGTACATACACGCAGGTACTTATATATTAGCAGTTATGTTTTAGCTTTCCGTGGTTTGGGAATAATCGTGTCAAGCTTCTGTTTAATTCAGGATATGTCAAGATAAAAGGTACTGTACATAGAGTTTAAATCCTCTGTTTATTTTGAAAAAGTTGGGAGGGGATGGCAAAGCTATCATCGGTTCCTGTGGGGCAGCTAAGTCCTTTGGTCTGTGTGAACATCAGCTGCTGCTGCAGCTGAGCACTGTTCCGAACTAACTGTAGTTGATACAAAACTATGTATATAAGTAAGAACCCCTGTGTACCTCGCTGATAACCCCTTTTTTAGTATATTTGTACAGCTATAATAATAAATGACTAATTTGATTTTAAAATATGCTGTAATATCTTGTAGTTGTGCACTATGAAATTAATATTTGATAATATGGGGCTTGTGTTATTCCGGAAGCAAAAGGAGTGTGAAAACTAGATTAGTTTGTTAGTTATATCTAGTATGTGTAGACTATGTTAAATGATACCACATATGTTAAGAAAAATATGTGGTATTTTGTCAGTCTAAGTAGTATATATTATTATTAAAGTAAATGGAAAATGTCAAATAATCTTAGGGCACAGATAGTGCTAAATAATGAGAGCTGATGTCTCTAGCTTTTTGAAATCAAACCTAAAATACTTGATTTTAGAGAAATCGATAAAACTGACTTGAGCTGGGAGAGGGAACTTATTGATTGCTTAAAGTTTGTATTTCAGACTGAATAATGTTCAGAGGATAAGGGTTAAGTAAAAAAAAAAAAAGGTGCTTTTAGGCACATAGGAAAACTTTATTTGCAAACTTTTAAAGTCAGTGACCCCTTAAAAATACAACCACTCAGATTCCATGCATACTGTTTTTTAAGTCTTAAGAGTCAGACATATCCCTTATCTTCAAAGACAGGGAAGAAATATCACTTAGTTAATCTAAATCTGGCTTCTGCAAGGTAGGCAGTATCTTCCCTTTAGAGAGGGAGGCTATGGAGGCAGGGAGATGGTGCCTCTCCGCAGGCTCTGTGGTGCAGCGAGACAAATGGGACTCAGATCAGGAGCCCTCAATTCCTGCTTCTCATTACAGTACTGGTAGTCACCATGATGCTTAATATACCCACCTTTATTTTGGAATCGTTAATAATCATCCTTGAGCGCGACAGATGCTTGATGCAACTTTCCATACACTCGCTGTTTACTTCAATTGACCTGAATCGAGATCTTAAGGGAGCAATTTGACACCCACCTACTGAATTTTTTTCTCCCCCTGGTTTAATGAGTGTTTAGAAGACATTTAGTTGACGAGTCCCTTGCTGTTGACATTTAGTACTTTATATCTGTCAACAGCGGGAATGAATGTTTCTTGCAGGCGAATCCTAACTCTTTTCTCTTTGACAAGCTCTCATAAAGTCTGCGTCGCTGAATTATAAAGACACATTTCAGGAAAGCTTGTTGTTGTGACACTGCTAAGAAAAGGTTTAGTTCTGACTGAGGCCATCGCAGAAACAGGGCACACACACAGGAAAGGGATGGGGAACAGCTTCACATTTTGTGCTTTTTTTCCCCTCGATGCTTTATGAGGACTGACAGTCTTACTGTGTGTGTCTGATTAAAGATGACAGTTTATAAAAACCTTAAGGTAAGGCTGTTCATTTTCGATGACAGAAAATAAAGCAGTCCCCCCCCACACCTCCCACACAAACAAAAACTCTTACACACCAAAAAAAACCCGCTTAATATGTGGTGCGTTGGTTTTATATTGTCTGTCAGAGAATGTGCTTCAGCAGATCAGTCAAGTTTTGAGTTTTCAAACATGCTTCATCCATACAGAAAATCAACAGCCTGTCAGAAATTTCATGTCTCCAGCTCCTCCTTTCCTTTGGGTGAAATACAACCTGAAGGAAGAACATAGAAATTTTGACATTTGGAAGAATGTAGGCTGAATAGCTGAAAACAGTGTTAATTCAATTCCATGCTAATGAATTACTTCTAACCCATATTATATTCATCAAGCCAACAAAGTAGTTTCAGCTCATTTCTTAACGGAAGTGCTGCTTAAGTTTAGTTCTAGCATTTAACTCATGTTTTCATAGAGTAGGATTAAGTTTCCCCATATTGCTGAACAGTATTATTTTTATTATACTGTAAGTAGAGATTTATGATGTCATATGAGTTTTCAGTGACTTATTTATTCCTCATGAATACTGCATCGCAAGACCCGAGTTGTGTCTTTAGAGTAGAATAGTTCAGTTGGAGGGGACCTACAACGATCATCTGGTCCAACTCCATGACCACTTCAGGGCTGACCAAATGTGAAAGCATGTTGTTAAGGATGTTGTCCAAATGCCTCTTAAATGCTGGCAGGCTTGGGGCATCAACCACCGCTCTAAGAAGCCTGTTGCAGTGTGTGACCACCCTCTCAGTAAAGAAATGCTTCCTGATGTGCAGTCTAAACCTCCCCTGGCGCAGCTTTGAACCATTCCCACATGTCCTAACACCGGATACCAGGGAGAAGAGATCAGCACTTCCCTTTCCATGTTCCCTCCTCAGGAACCTCTAGAGAGCAATGAGATGCCCCCTCAGCCTCCTTTTCTCCAGACTAAACAAACCCAGTGTCCTCAGCCACTCCTCATAGGACATGCCTTGCAGCCCCTCCACCAGCTTTGTTGTCCTTGTCTGGATGCATTCAAGTACCTGAACATCCTTCTTAAATTGTGGAACCCAGAACTGCACACGGTACTCAGAGTGAGGCCACACCAATGCTAAATACAGCGGGAATGACATCAAGTCTTTGCAGCAAGTCTTGAGATACACTAGCAAACCTTGAGTAGATCTTCTCATCCGGTTCTTTCCCAAAGAGGTGGTGGGCATGGCTGGTAGATGTGGGTTAAGAAGTTTGCAAGGAGTGCGGGTTTCGTACTGTGCAAAGAATAATCATAGAATCACTTAGGCTGGGAAGGACCTTTAAGATCATGGAGCCTAACCATCAACCATGCCCACTAAGCCATGTCCTGAAGTGCCTTGTCTACGTGCTTCTTGAATACCTCTAGGAATGATGACAACCCCTTCCCTGGGCAGCCTGTTCCAATGCCTGACAACCCTTTCAGCAACGAAATTTTTCCTAATATCCAATCTAAATCATGGGTTTTCCCGCCACTAGAGGAGTTGGTGTTGGACTAGAAGAGGGTTACTTTTGATTTTCTGAGCTTGCCGTAGTGTTACACAAAATTTTAACATGGACAAAAGCTAGCACGTCTTGTATATGGACCTGTGAATTTATTGTTAATCTAACTGGTGTTTTACTAAGCCTAATCAAAATAGAACAATTATGAGTAAGTACACGTATGGTGAAATTACAATAGAGTTATAAAAATCTGCATTTATAGACCAGATTATCAAGTTATTACTAATTCTCTTTAATATTTTAATTAAAAAAAGAAATGGTCAATTCTGTTCTGTCCGTGATGGTAATTGATCTCCATGTCTTTTTCTCAACCCACAAGTTTTTCCATCTTATTTTCTACCCCGTCCTGTTAAAGAGGGGAAGTGAGAGACCAGCTGGGTGAGGGTCTAGCAGCCAGCCAGCCAGCCAAGGTCGACCCACCACAAGAAGCTACTCTGGTCTTCCCATGGTCTTACAGGTGCCAGCAAGTCTTTGGAGCAGTCCTAAAACGGAAGAGGATAAATTTGAGGAAATTTAGTTTTAGTGGGTCTTGTCCAGTGCTAGGTATGGCAAGTAGTCTGGGGAATTCCTCTTACATTTCTCACGTTGTGTCACTGGACCAAATAATTTTGCGTCAGAGTATTTCCTTACGCAAGAACGAGCTAGCCAAAGCCTCTGAAAGTCAATTCCACTAGCATGTTTTCCAGGCCTAAGTGCTTTTTAAAAAAAAATACACGTCTGTTTTTCCTTAAGGGAATGTAATACACGTGAAATTCTTTGGCTTTCTTTTAGCTCTGTTTCCATGTAAAAATGTGTGTATTAGCTAATATCTAGCTAATTTTACAATTTCACAAGGGTGTGCTCAGTTAAAATAACTTCTGTAAGTACTCATATGATGGCTGCAAATCTGTTTGGCAGAACTAAAAAAAAAAATCTGGAAAAAAGGGTTATTTTTTCATATTAACCCACACTTCTCCAACACAAACTTACAGACAGCCACATTAACTGATTGATTTGCTGCCCGTACTTTACCCAGGCAGACATATGAATTGGTTCAGATTATTGTAGCAGGGATCTTCAAGGTGAGACAGGGCTTGTAAAATCTGTAACTCGCTTTCAAAAGAAACTTGAATCTTGTGTGAACTCAAACTGGCTGTAAATTACCATCACCTGATGCACCTATACTGCTAACAAGGTGCCAAAAAGTTGATCAGAGTTGGTGAGCAACCTTCCTTTTTTACCAGAAGGTCATCTATTCAGATTGCAACTGAGACTGAAGGAAAGGAGCTGGTGTAGTAGAAGCATGGACCAAAAATCACACTTCCTTTATTTTTTTAATTTTATTTTACTAGTTACATGCTAATCTGTTATACGGAATATTCTGCAAATGTTTGTAGATGTTACATTTATAAAATGAGAGATTAAATATGATTGAAATGGGTCTTACATGCTTTTAAATTTGTAGATTTTCTTTTTCCTGTTTCTTTTCCTTTTCTCCTACCTCCCCCACCCCTGAAGCATGAGTATTGTGGTACTTAAAAACCTGTTGGTCAGAAAAGTATTTAGCAAAGCTGGAAGGGAAGGATGGATCCATTTATTTAATTTAACCATCTTAAGTACGAAATGGCTTAATCTTAGAATGCCTTAAGGAGCCTGAGTTACACACGGAGATCCAAATTTAATGCTTTGTCTTATCAGACACTATAAATCTCTTCAATCACGAGGTGAGATACTCCCATGCAGGGGCTGGTGCCTTTCTAGCAGCTCAGTTGGCATTGGGGAGTGAACTTCCCCAGCAGCTAAAACTTGCTTTACGAGCACCAGCTTTCATTTCAAATATAGCAAGTACTACTCTGACGCTGCAAAAAAATCTGCAAAGCAACAGAAAAACTCGCAAGGCAAAAGTAGAAAAGCATCCTTCATTTTCATTGTGATAGAAAAAGGGAAAAAAAACTTGACAAGTTCTAAGTTTGTAATCTGTCTGTGGAAGCCGTTCAGAAAATACATTAGTGAGGGCTTTCCCTGAATACATAGGGGAAATCCAAGGATGAAAACCTAGTGTCTCTTGAGTCCAAGTTACAGTATTATTACCCTGAAAAACTGTGGAGAGTGTGTGTGGTTACATTCATAAAGCTTTATGAATTTTTAATTGGAATACGGGAGAGCTGTTGGTTGTTGAGAACAAATAAGGCTTTTCCCGTATTTTGTATTTGCTGTTAAAGGCAAAGATATAAAGCCCAGAATGACAGTGCTTTTTGGACCCCATTTCCCCTGTAGAGCAATCAGAGGAACATATGTATGACAGGAGTCTTAATTTTTTATCTTTTTTTTAGATAAATGTCACGTTGTTTAGCTAAAGGGTCTTCTGGAAAAAGCCTCTGGTAGTGAAGTGGAGTTCTCTTAGCGTTGGGCCACTCATGTTGGAGCTCTTTCTCTGCTCTGTGTTTTGGCTAGATTATTCTTGCTGGGTTTTTGCAAAGCTATTTAAAACCTTATGTACAATTTAAAATTTTGTAATTTGGGGAAACTATAGCTGTTATCTCAGTTAGAGCATGGAGGTGAATTTCAGTTTCCTCCAGGGATACCAAAAGGGAAAAAAAAGAGGTTTTCAAAGTATTTAATTTTCATTTATGATTCCAAAGAGTGAGATCTGAAATGTTTATTTCAACTATTACTCTCTTTTCAGTTTCTTGAGCAGAGCTAAAAATAATGATTTTAAAGTTACTTCACCAGTAAGCTGCATTTTTCCATTCTGCTGAATTCTGTCTGTCTGTAATAATGGATATTACAGTGCAGGACCCTCATTTATTCCTGTTTTACAGACCAGGTTCTTTGGTCCGGCCACATTAGATGGGGCTGCGTGACCGCTTGCAAGGTTTTCATGCTGCCCCATGGGCGCATGGCAAAAGGAAGGTCCTTGTAGCACCGTAGGAGATTCCTTGCAGGGAAGTCAGCCCACAGAGGAGCATGTTTTTCAGACACCACGTCACACACATAATAACTTTTTGGTGGAATATTCCTGAGGAGTTTAAATTCTGCTAATTTTTAGACATTTGCAGAACAGCCATAAATAAATTTTACAGGAAAGAAGTTGGCCGTTATTTTGGGTCCCAGGCGCCTTGAACACTGGATAGATTAGCAGTAATTGCACATTGTGTAATACCACTGCTAAGCACTTCTGTAGCTCCTTTTGTCTGATAACTTCCAAGCTTTTCAGAGATATCAATTCATTAACACCTCAGCGTGAAATTGCTCTGTCTGTGGAAGTCCTGGTTATGCGACTGCCGGGGATGAAGCCATTGTCGATAAAGCGTTGAGTTAAACAATCATAAATTCTGTGTAGATTTGGTATAGGGAGAACTGAAAGCCATATAAATTCTCACCGTTATTAGTCAAGGTCCCGATTTTCCATTTTATTGTAACTTTGTGTCTCTGGGTTTTGGTGGTGGGTTGGTTTTTTTCAAATAGATTTGTCCTGGGGGGTGCAACAGCTGGGTGACAGCTTAGCTGAGCTCTAAGAGTCCTTCTGTAGCCTGGTAGCGACAGCTCTGCTGCCTCCTCCTACATGGGTGATTTAGTCAACTGTGAGGACTACATCTAGCACAAGGTGGTATGAATGCCTTGTACAAGCTTCAAGCAGCTTTCTTCTCATCATTGCATTCCTTAAAGTCAGGTTGTTCTGCTGGCTTTGAAAATGGGAATATTCTTTCTGGAGACCATGTCTGAAATGTAGATGAAATGGGGGGAGCCTCTCAGCGCGGGGTTGGTGACCCCGTTCCCACGTGATAGCAGCAAGGCTGAGTCAAACTGCTCTCAGACCACGTGTCTGACGCCATTGAATCCCTTCTGCCTCGGCTTCCTTCTCTGTAAATTGGAGGTAACTTTTATTGCACGCGTCAGTTCAGTATGTCATCTGTAGAAGAACAGCACTATCGGACAACCAGTGGCTGTCTTGTGGTGTGGGGTTTTATGGAACGTTAGGTGCTTCTGCACTCAGGGACAGGGCGTGAAAACGAGAGTATGAAGCTGCATTTCTATTGAGGTGGACTCCAGTGAATCACAGCTTGTCTAAGTGCTGTGGATGTTCATTTGAGTACGTGGACACCAGTAAATAGTTTCGTTCCTGGAGAAAATCCAGATGGTGACGAATTACCTGGAATTTAATTTTTGAAATGGACCTTTAGATGCAATTGCTGTTCCATGATAGTGGCAGCTTGAGATTTCAGGAGCCCAGTAGAACCAGTGAAGGCCATCACCTTATCTCTGTCTGTACGTTCACGTAGGTTTCTGGTGGGTTTTTTGCTGTGGAATAGTAAAACAAATGTTACAAAATAGTAGAAGTTAACAGCGTCTCTTTTTTTCTGGTCTTTATTGTGCCTTAAGAACCAATCCTTGTAATAATACTTAAAACTAATGGAGTGGTGGTACCAGGGATGCTAAATGATGTGATAATGTCTCTGAACACAAAAGCACTTCTTTTATTTAGGTTTTATTTTGGCTGCCCTGCCTGATTTATCATAGGGATAAAAAGACTGCAGAGAAGACAGTGTACTAGCAGTGCTGTGTATACTGTAAAATGTAATGATGATCAGATTCTGACTGAAGCTTTTAGTGGCTTTAATAATTTTTGGTGACCCTTGTCAGTAAACTCATTATGTCTTCAGTAACAGAGAGTAAGTGTTTTCAAAGTTAAAGAAAAATATGTTTACGCTCTCTAAGGTCAAATAATATGGCTAAATATGTGCAGATCCACCAAAAATTGTCTGTTCCTTGGTTTTGGGATACCCAAGTTGATGAGTTTTAGTCCTGAGCCAGGTAGTTAGTTCAGTGGACATGAAACGTAATTGTCCCACAAAAATTGGAGACCTTCTAGAAATAACACTAAATACAAGAAGAAGAGAGAAGTATTGGGAAGTGTCAGATTTGGTTCTCTTCTAATAAGTCTCCAGAGGTCTCAGAAGAAAGTCACCATTCTGCTGCTTTTGGAGGAGTATGAGTGAGAGCCATGGTCTGGTGGATGGCCAGACGATGGAGAGATCGCAGCACAGCAAATCAAAACTGCTACACAGAGTAGGCAAATTTAAATGCTCTGAAGTTTTATAATATTACACAGAGGAAATAAAACCATCCTCTTTTGCGACATCTTTACAAAAGGTGGAGACAATTCTTCAGTCTAGAGTCGTTCTTCATTTTATTTTACAGGGCTGTGCAGTTTATTGCTGCAATCCATTCCTCATTGTGAAAGTCATCCCTCTTGATACACGCCATATAATTGGGTTTAATGAAAATGGGTCTTGCAATTCACTCTGAAAATCAGACTGGGCCTGCACCACATGTAAATCATTAACCTGAACTGAAAGCAAATTGTTGTTAAATAATAAAAGTTAATTAATTGCAAGGAATCACTAGATTGCTAGTTGCTATCTTTTCTTAACATCGGTATTTTGCGCTCTCTCCTTTGCCTGGCTCCTAAATTATTGTTTCATCTCCTTCCCAGGCAGCATTATTCCTAGTTCTTTATGACACTTTGAGTATTTGGGAGTATTTTCTGCTCCCCATTCATCCGGGTCAATCTTTCTTCTGTGTAAGAGGTGCCAAGCTTGTCGCTTACATGATCTGCTGATACAAAAGTTCATCTACCCTCCTCTCAGTTGCCTTTTTCCCCAAAGTCCCCACTGCTGGCATGTGTCTGGTCACACAAGGGGTGCATCCATTCCAGCCATGTGGAATGCACAGTTTCTGTTGTCTGATGGGAGGAGATCTGCCATGTGCATCCCTCAAGAGCCTCCTAAAGAAAATGTTTGGCACCTCTTCCATATTAAAAAAACAAACAGAAGTCAAGGACGGAGAACTATTGTTTGAGTAAGCAGAATGGGTATTTATTATCAGTTTTACATATGCCCAGGCCAATAGTTAAGTGGTTTTTTTCTGGTTAGTTTGATGAAAGGCAGTAAGGGGTTTAATTGCTGGTTGTCATTTGTATGTAGTATATGCAGTATTAGTTACTCTGATAATGTGTTGTAATTACCTACCATCAAGTGTTTTACAATGTTAAAAATATGATCTTTGAAGCAATGTAGCTAAGTTCTTTTAATTGAAGGCAATAGCTATTGAGAGTACAATGTCATTTAAAAACGTCAATCAAGTCAGTTAGGTAAACAAAATGAAGGTGGTGGGGTTTTTTCCATAAATTCTTCCTGTGCCCTTAAACCTTCCCAAAAGCTTGGCAGAATAAGCATCATACCTGGAGGGCTGATAAATAAAAGCTATTTCAGAGATCCCTGCACATACGCCTGGTTTGAAAAGTAATGTGCGTCTTGCATAAAGAGCTATCCAGAAAGCCTCTTTGTGTTCAAACCCAAAGGAATTGCTATTCATTTTGGCTTTGCTATAGTAGGAGAAAAAAAACTCTCTTAGGTAGCATTGCCCCTAATTCTGTGTGAGAAATGACCACGCTATAAATGGTAGATGGGGCAAAATTTTTAAAAAAGGCAGAGGTTTCAATTTGCGTTGACCTTATCTGTGTGCACAAATGAATCAACAGATGCAAATGAAGCAGGGGAGGCTGAACTACCAAATTTGTATGCTTAGTTGCTTTGGTCGTGTGCCTAATCTGGCAAAGAAAGGGGGAGCGAGAGAAAAAGAAATCTGAAGTCTAATGAATAGAAGTGTGGTTCCAGATGACCTTTACTACTGTTACCATTTTGATGTAGAACAACCAAATTCCTGAAGGTGTTTAATCAGCAAAGTTGAATTTTGATGAAACCATATGCCACAGTCCCATTACTGCTGCAGAAATTAATTACAATTCATAACAATATTCTTGATTGGTAAGGATTAACACCAGTGAACTGTCACCTTTTCACATTCTTTCCATCCTTGGTGTTGCAAAGCCTGATGTAACATAAAAGCAATATACGCTCACAGCCCAGAAAGCCAACCGTATCCTGGGCTGCATCAAAATCAGCGTGACCAGCAGGTCGAGGGAGGGGATTCTGCCCCTCTACTCCACTCTGGTGAGACCCCCGCCTGCAGTACTGCGTTCAGCTCTCGGACCCCCAACATAAGAAGATCATGGACCTGTTGGATTGAGTCCAGAGGAGGGCCATGAAGATGATCAGAGGGCTGGAGCACCTCTCCTGTGAAGACAGGCTGAGAGAGTTGGGGTTGTTCAGCCCGCGGAAGAGAAGGCTCTGGGGAGATCTTCTAGCAGCCTTCCAGTACCTAAAGGGGGCCTACAGGAAAGACGGGGAGGGACTATTTACGAGGGCCTGTAGAGACAGGACAAGGGGTAACAGTTTTAAACTAAGAGAGGTAAGGTTTAGACTGGTCATAAGGAAGAAATGTTTTACGATGTGGGTGGTGAGGCTTGGGAACAGGTTGCCTAGAGAGGAACTATGGATGCCCCATCCCTGGCAGTGTTCAAGGTCAGGCTGGATGGGGCTTTGAGCAACCTGGTCTAGTGGAAGGTGTCCCTGCCCATAGCAGGGGGGGTGGAACTAGATGGCCTTTAAAGGTCCCTTCCAACCCAAACCATTCTGTGACTCTGTGATAAGTATCCTGCATTGATAAGTCAAACCCCACACCCATTCAGATACAAAATTCATTTGGGTAACAAAGCATCAAATGAAAGATGAATTAAAAACTTCATGTATATATTCTATATTTTTAGCCTAGTTTTTTGATTAAGAAGTTTAAATTGTTTGCATCTTTTTTTTTTTTTTTTNAAACTTTTTTTTTTTTTTTTTTTTTTTTTTCCTGCGGGGAAGCTCATGTACATGTGTAGTCTCATGATGGGACTCATATCATTGCAAACCCTCTAAAGTCATGACCCAGACTTTCCCCTAGCCCATGGCATTTAAGAAATTGTTGTTCCTCTAGTTTAACACACATTGCCAAAAAAGAAAGATGAAAAGGACCAATGGTGTCACAATAGTGACATTTTTCTTCTTTCAAAAAGAAGATGAAATAAAATCTTTCTTATAATTCTTCCAAATTCCTGAAGCTCAGGTAGATCTTGTCAGAGATATGTCTTGCGTTCAGGTGGCCTGCCAAATTTTAAAGGCAATTTAAAATACGTTGTTTTCCTCTCCTTTTCATACAAAATCAAACTGGGATAACCAGGGCTGACAGTAGGTTTTTACAGAGCTTAATAGGCGTAAATTTCTCTCTGGATGGAATTAGCATCAGGCGTGAAGAGCCTGGCTTGGGGAGAAAATATGATGTCAGTGTCACTATCGGGCATTTTCTAAGACTTCCCTGTGTTTGGTGGCAAGTCCTGGCAGCTCAACACAGAAAAAAGTTGAATTGTCAAAAGTCATTAGTGGTTGTCACTTCATAGATCCTCACGCTGGAGTTCCCCCTTTGGAATTTCAGTGGAATGATTTTTTTTTTCTTCTTCAAGTAAGTAGGACAATCAGATGTTGTACAAAACTGCTGGGATTTAACCCATTCATAGCTTTTTGGTTATGGCTGCAAAGAAGCAGTGAATTTAGGAGCTTGAGGTTCAGTTCCATGCTCTTCCACAACCTTTTCTACTTCTAGCAAGTCTTTTTATACCCAAATCCCCAGGGATACATTTTGAAGCTTGATTTCATCAGAGATGCAGGCCTTTTGTGTATGGCTAGATAAGCTTTGCTGAAACTTGTTGACGTAGGACGGACCAACTTCAGTACATCAGACCTTTTAATTCATTGTGTTTCTACATTGTTTCACCTCTGTTTTTTCAGGTAGTCTCCAAATGCTGTTATTTTAGTGAAGTAGCATTTTAAATGAATTACCCAAGGACGGACTGTAGTTGCCCTGTTTCCATTGTTCTTTGTGAAACTCAACAGGTCGGTGCGAAATGATGCTATTTGCTTCTGTTTATAAATGAGCACGCTTTCCATGGATTTATTCCTTAGTTTCTTATTAGGAACTTCTTGATTATTAATTGGGGTAGTTTAACAAAGGAAAGAGGAGACTGATTAAGTGGGAGGTAAATAAGCTAATATCTCATAGTATATGGTTTGTTGTGTGGTCTCTCAACCAGCACCATCCGGGTAGGAGTCCTTCATCACTCATCTCCTAGAGCATGAGAATTTGGTCTAGCCTTAAAGGCTTCTTCTGCACAGCTATTTCAACACGTGCATTTTCCTTACCCCTCTGATTTAGCCATTCTACCAAAATCCCTCCAGAGCCATGTTCACTGGCAAAGATTTCCTTCTGTCCTGGCTTCTGCTCAAGGTCCGTGGTGAAGCTACGTTGCAATAGCGCTCTAATTCCATCTCCACCAGGGTGTTTGCTGCTCCAACGTAATCACTGAAGCAGAAGTCTGAGGGAGGGGGATTTTTAAAATATATATTCCTTTTCTGTTCCTTTCTCTGCAAGAGGTGGATTTTGGGAACTTTATTTAGATCCCCCCCCCCAGATTCTCAAATACAAAGTGTTGCTGCTACCCGAGGGTGTTGAAACTGTGGTTCATAGGAAGTTATTTTTATAGATTGATTTCTTGCACACAGTCATACAGAAATAGAAAGGTTTCAGTTTACTTTATATGCTTTGAATTCCCAAATTTTAAAGGATATATTAGTAATGCTTTGGTGTTCTAATTAAATACCTAATTATATTTAGCAGTTTTACAGTTTTTGCCGGTTTCTGATGGCTTTTACTGTCCTGATCTTTGCTGTTTGTGATGTTTAAAGCATATGTTTGAATTCTTCCATCTCCTGTATCTTGTCATTTCATTGCTCTTTTTTAGAACTGATATGTATCTTTTGCAAAATAATTGCACAATATGAAATATAGAGTAATTGAAAGATTCAGAACCCTCAAGGGTATCCCCTCAAGGAAAAAGATTAGAGAACTGCAGTGCAGGTGTGGTTGGAACAAGGAACCAGCTGGTTTTGTGAGTAGCAGAGTGGTTGGAGGCATGTAAATAAGAGTCTTTTCCTTGCAGCATTTGGTTTTAGAATTGTGTGTGTAGTATTCCCCTTTAGAAGCAAAATATATTGAGGGGAAAAAAGAAAAGCAAAACAAGAACATAGAAGTCACCTTAAACTTGGCCTGGAGGTGCTTTTTACAGTAAATATTTTGACATTTTTGATATCCATGTCATTACAAAGTTGGGGGAAAAACTCCCACCTTGTATGACAAGCCACCCCAGAGAGAGCAGTTGTGTCACAGGCCATTAATGTTCATCATTACAAAGTGTAATGTGGCTTCTTCCTTTGTTCAGCTCCATCAATATTTATCTGGGTGGCGTATAGAGGTGGCCAAGGGGTATAGCAAGAAGTGAAGTTTCAAGCTCAAGCGTTGTCTCTCTCGTGTAGCATCTTGAAAACACTATTGGCCCAGAAGGCACTTGTACCGAATTGTTGGCAAGGGGTGCGTGACTTCAGTGTCACTTTGGTTTTAATATGGAATGTTGGTTTTTGGAGATAGATGAAGCCTGCGTGCTTTAAGGGAGCCTTCTGGGGCAAGGAGTTAGGGTTGGCTCATGCTGGAGTGCACCCAGCGTGCATGGGGATGGATACATTGAGATGGTGTCCTCAGGCTTTCGCGTTATCACAGCTTCCCTGTGGTGCCAGCGGAGATGGTCAGCTTTCCTCAGCTGGAAAATCACTGCCTTTCACAATATTACTATACTTCAACTNTTTTTTTTTTTTTTTTTTTCCATTGTTTAGCTGTTTGCTGTGTAACAAATAGCACAGCAACATCTAGGCCGAGAAGGTGCCCCCTCTTTTCACACGCTACTGTCCTTTCTTTTGTGTATTTCTTTAGAAATATGTCTCAGTTGCACTAAGGACACTATTAAGTCTTTGAAACACAGTGTAAGAACTATCAGATTCTTTTTATTGTAATACAAGTCACTGCAATAACTAAGTGCTGATACAGTCTGGCTGGTCTACTTTTAGGAAATCCAGGGCAGGATTAATTTAAAAGACATACATTCATGGGTTACTCAGAGGTGCTGAGCTTTGTTAGTATGAGAGTCAAACCAACTTTTTCCTGGAGCCCTCAAACAGCAATACCATGATGTATGCATTGCAAAAGGTCCTTTTGGCTGCATCGTCAGTCCTCAAGGAATACTTGAATTAGAAGACGGAGGCGATTTCAGTGCGAGCATCACCCAACAGATGCAGAGCACCGAGGTTCTCCTCCATTCAATTGCTGCTGCAGAACTGTAGCAGAAAACCAGCTCAGCAAGAGCAACTACAAAATTTAGGACTGAAGGTGTGAATGGGAGCGAGGTGCCCTGGGGCAGGACTGCAGTTAGATCTGCCCAATTTCACAACTGCGTGGAAAGATTAGATGTGAGGGTTGGTTCTCTTCTCTCTATTCCCCTTGAGATGCTACTGATGTTCTTCACATTACGGATTACAAAGTAAGACACAGCTTAAATTCCTGTCTTATTTGTAGCCTGTAAGATTTGATCATTGATGCTTTGGGAGTTTGTTTCCCAATCCCCATAAATTTTCAGTGCCATGGAGCCTTGCCTGTTAGTTCAATGGCACGTCAGCAAGAAAAACCTCATTGGCATGTGTTGGTTCTTAAGAGGATGGACAAAGTGTCAATTTAGGTTCTGGGCAAGGGCAGTTTTGTTTAAATAGGCACAAACGAAGCCTTGTTCACCCTAAGGAAGCAGGTGACTAAAACTTTGCAACACTGCTTTAATTGGGGGTTTTTTTAGCCAACTTCATCTTTCTTATTGAACTTGCCATCACATCCTGTTCCTTCTTCTCCTGCCTCATAGGTGAGGGTCCAGAATCTGAAGTGAACCACAAGTAGTCAAGAGCACGTGTCTGTGTAGGTGTGAGCCTTAGCAAGGGCTCATCAGGCTATTTTCTGGACAGTCGCGTCCTCAACTTGTGCACAAGGGCAAAGTTCAGCTGATAATGAAATCTGCACGTTTTCCTTTAGGGTATTTATAACCATGGTGAGAAATTTGCTCTTGCTTTGCATGTCAAATAGGTGGGAATATCTATTCCCACAGTTAAATTCCATCCACAAGTAAGTACAGTATGAATATACTTTTTCACCTTCTGAATTGCATATAAGAGAGAGAGCACAATCTGATTCTCTGCTTACTGAAATAAATGTCAGAAAGGACATGACCTAATTATCTTGCTTCCCGTTTTCCATCTACATGAAATCTTTCGGCTTTGTGGGTGTTTTTTAAAACCACTGATTTTTGTCATTGATCCTAGAATTTCCATAATCTCAGTGTTCACCGAAGAAGGCGATGAAGTATGTATGTGTATTACAATAATGTGATGACATGCAAATAATGTCTCCTAGGTAAAGAATCCAAGATTCGGATATTGATAAATCTTAAAAAAACCCACAACCCTTTGGTTATGCTCAGCCTATGGCAGTCTCAGGGTAACAAGTTTCCGTGCTTTAAGTCTCAAGTGAAACGTAAATAGGTATATACCATTTACCTCAAACTTCTTAATCCTGTTTTTCATTCTGTCTCCTCCTGTGTTGCCGCAACACCAAGTTGGTGCTTGTAGTTCAAGGGCAAAACTTAAAGCGTTTTGATGAGGCACACTGCAAAGGGCTGGACATTATAAACTGAAATGTTAATTGTATGCAAAGGAGTTTTGAAAATGCGTAAGAATTTGGAGGCTTGAAATTTAATGGATCTAATAATATTTATGTTGTCTTGAGATTGTGTGCATTGTATTTACATGTGTTCCTTCGAATCATGACTTTATGTTGTTTATGTAGATCTGACACTCGTCTTGGACTATGGATTGCTATTTATAAGCTCCTCAAAGGATTGGTGCAGTAGACATCGTGAAAGGAAATGGGCACTTGTCATTAATTTTATTACATCATAGAATTTTCAGTATCCATGAAAATAGAAGCATTTTTGTTTGTTTGTTTGCTTTTGCCATAGCATGGTGTTGTATATCTAGTTTTAACGGAGCCTATGGTCTTCTTTCAAGACTGAACTGAAGACTCTTACATTCAATGCCAATTAATTTTTTTGTAAGGCATTTAAATATGTTGAAATGTGTGTGTCTGGAGGAGAGGGGACAGAAGCACATAGAGGAAAAGGTAAAAATCTCCATTAAGCTTTCAATTGCTACTTTAAAGGCAGAAGAACAGGTAATGCTCATGTTGAGTTCACAGCTATCCCTTAGACTTCTCTAGACAAAGTATTAAAGTATCAAAAAATACTAAGTGACCTTATTTACTAGAATTATTGGGATTATTTATTATTAGAATAATGATTCTCATTATTTTTAAGTCACATATTACTGTGAGGGTGGACAATTTTTATTTCTCTTGGCTGAATTTCACAACAATTAATTAAAACAAGGCTGCTTCTGGGAAGAGGGTCAAGCCCTGTAGGGCTGAGGCACCAGTGACTCTTAATAATCTAAGTTAATCTGAGTCTGGATGAATTGCATTGTCGTATTGCTGTTTCCACTTCGTTTGAATCTTCCACTGGAAGTCTTACAAGAGAAGGTGGGGGGCGAAGGGGTTTAGGTTTGAGGTTAGATTGTTTGTAGCTATTAAAGGCTGGTAGGACATTTGCTTTGAAAAGATTAACCTATTGTCAAAATCAGCTAAAATGGCAGCACCGACTCTGTTTCTCCCCCTCCCCTAACGAATTTGAGTGTTTCAAGCCTTTGAGGTGTCAGTGAGATCTGCACCATACATATTTTTTGCCATACAAATTCTGATCCTCAGGCTTAAGCAATTGGACACCCTCCATTGACAGTACATGTCATCTTCACCCTGCAACAATCACCGAGTGATCAACAAAAATAACTCCCTTGTTGAAGACAAATCAAAGCCATTGAAGGGTGAATGTCGCAATTGCAGCCTTTCAGCCTGTGATGTGTGCGTGTGGTGACAAATCTCGAAATCCCTGCTACGCGTCTCTTTTTATAGCCAAGCTTCAAAGAGTAGGGCAGTCTGATCCTTGACTTTAAACACGCTTTAATAAGAAGTCCTTTCCTTCACTGCCTTCTCTGCTATTGTGCATCATGCGTAAATCACTGAAATTTCACACTTCTGGCTTACTTTTCTTCTTTAAGAACTAGTCAGCTTTTCTGACCGTTTTGGTGCAGATTGGCATCACGATTGTACTGAGGATTTGTTTCTCTAAACTTTCTATTACTTTGCTGCCACATCAGAGTGACCAGAGAGAAAGGGAGGGGGAATCAAACCTTATTTCAGTAACTAATTCACTTCTAAAAGACTTGCAGTTCCTCCTCTCTTTAATGTCAGTGCTGTCCCGTGGTGACCCGACGCTGAGATGTATTTGGTTGCCCCTGACACATGTTACAGAAAATACTGACCTGACCTTTAAAAAAATTTATTAACATTTATAAATTTTATTTTACTGTGTCATGTTGATACAAATTGTTCCAGCTGGACAGGAGGAATGCTTCTATAATGGCATTGCTTCACTTATTTGTGTAACAACATATTAACAACTCCTCCTTTTTCAGTCCTAAGATGACTATCCTCTCATTTACCCTTTCACATTTATTTTGTCTATACTTGCTGGTCTTTGCAGATTAGCTTTAATAAACTGCTTTTTATGATATTATCTGCTTTTTGTGGGTGTCACCTAACGCAGATTAAAGGTAAACCTTCTGTAGGCTGTGGTTGATTTGTGGTGTATTTGGGAAGAAGGAGAAGTTTTCTTGATCATTTTAATCCCTGGGTTATCCTGGAACAGCCAGCTTCTGATGGAAGTGCATGGTAGGGCTTAGGATGATCCTGCCCAACCGTGAGCAGGACAAGTCATTGCAGGAACGTGCTGGCTCTGTTTTGGCCCTAAGCTGAAGTCCTCTGCCACAAGAGAAATAGAAAATAAGAGCTCCCTCTGTACAGGTTTGGTTCAGTAGTGGCAAACTCTAAATTTCACTTCTTGCCCCCTCTCCTGAATTTAATTAGGAACCAAAACTAAGTCTGTAGGGGGGGATGTGGTTGCTATCTGTAAATAAATCTCATGAATAAATATGAAGAAGGGCAAATAGCAATTTGGCTAGTGTTGGCTGAGGATATATATAACCTTTCCTTCCCATCACTTGGTAAGACAGTTTGTTGTCTTATTTTTTTCCTCACTGCTTATTTAGATATCTGCTGGTAATACTCTTGGCATTTGTGTTTCAAGTTGTTTGGTTTCAAAATCATTTTAATAATACAAATTCCTAAAAATGGCATAGGAGACAAAGCAACATCATGCTGCTAGCTCTAAAGGACAGCTTTGCTTAAATACAGCTATGGGATGACTATTTGTGTGGAGTAACCTGTTCTGTTCGTTGGCTTGGGTACTTAACTTTTAGAGGTCAAAAATAAAATCGGAATGAAAAATGAAAGGTCACCTGCGTGGTCTAAATATGGTAGATTCCCCAGAGTGGACAGGGAAGAGAAATAGGTATCCTGATGCCTAATTCTTAGAAGGCCAACATTTGTTGAAGTAATATTTGCTTTAAAGAAGCATGACTTGTGTAATGTCTTCATGCACAGTACATAGAGATTTAAATAGTCTGTTCTGGGTGTAAATTTTACCTTGGTGACTTGTATAATTTAAGAGTAGTTAAAGGAGTCCTCAATTTTGCTTTGTAGTAAGTCTAATGCAACAGAAGCAACAAGATGTTACTCTCTCTGCATTATTGCTTTGGATCAGTTTTGGGAAACTGAGTTTATTTTTAATTCATAAGAAGAAATTTTAAACAAGGTGCACACTTGATGTCAGTCAGTTGCTTTAATCAAAAAAATGGGATCCTACTCCTCCCAGGTCTTAATCACAGACCTTCCACCGATGCCATGTGCACCTTCAGCACAAAATGGCTTTTCTGCCTCTGCTTTGCTTCTCTGCCTTGTGAAGATTGTGTCGCAACATCCGTACTTCTGCCGTTGACTAATTGCATAATGATTGCAAGTTGTTTGGGGATGGAAATGATTGTATCACTGCCTGTTTTTCCCCATGCTTATATTTCCTCCCAGTGTGTAGTATTTTCTGAGCTCATCTCTGAAGCAGGCAAGCAATTGTTGCTTAATGTGCATGCTCTAATAGTGACTGAAATTAATTTCTTAGAAATGACACCAATATAATTAATATAGCCCTCCTGGGCTGCATGTGATAGAAGTGATCTGAGGAAGTGGAGATATTAAAGTGTCACTGTCCTTCTCCACACAAGTGAAATGTTATCATCAGTTCATAGCAGTCTTGCTTTATTACGGCCATATTAAAATGAATGTTTTGCACACCTTCATAGAGTACCTGTTTACAGCATTTCCTTGATTTAAGAAATGGCTCCAGTACACGAATACAACCGATTTCGATGAATAAATTTAGCACTTTAATGGTATTTATTTACTCCACACTGTAAAATGTAATAAGATAAATAATGGGTCCCACAGGAGCGTGGGGTAAGTTAGTGATCATCGTCTCAGCAGGCAGATGAACACAGCTCGAGTAAAGAAATAATGATCAAAATTCACAGTGCTCCCTGGGATGCCATTTATATACCTGAATTTAATAAAGAAAGAATTACAATGCTTAACAACGTGCTTAGCACTGGGATCTGAATGTAATGAGACCGGCAGTGAGGAACGTACAGCCATATTAGCTAAATTTGAAGCATCACATCGGAGGTGTGAATGGCGAGAGCTGCAAGCGATCTGATGCCCCATCAGTGTGGAATTTGCTGGCTGTCAGGATACCTGCGCTTTCTTCTTCACCGGCTAGCAAAATCCAGTCCAGGGCAAGCTTTCTTCTCTATATCTAAAGTATTCTGCTGAATGCTATTTTGGGGTTTGGATTTTAAACCTCTCAAAATGTATTTGGATTTTCTATCCAAACGTGGTGCAGGACTATGGCGGTTGTGAGTGTACATGAAAGTTGTAGAGCTGGTCAAGACTTAAATGACAAAACTTTGCAAGGCTGGCAAGTTGTTTATTTGTTTATTTTCAAGAAACTCTATTGATTCTATCCTTGTGATTATCCAGATATGAAACACAGTTGGAATTTTAGTGGGGGGACAAAAGATGGCTTAGGTAAAAAGCCTGGTCCCTGTTCTGGTATAAAAGTGGGGAGTGTTGATCATGGTGTGCTTGGAGTGACCCAAGAGTGGCACAGATTACCAGGTGCCACTGCAGCACTCAAACCTCTTCAGGTTTTGCACTTGCTTTTCAGAATAGATTTCTACTCGAAGGGAAGTATTTAAGATTTTAACACTCGATTTAGGTTGTATGCCCAGGAAGTCTTAAGAAAAAAATATGTATACAATACTTTGCAAATAATTTTTAAAAGTTACAATTCAGATGCTGTTGGTGTAGTCTAGGCAGTCATACTTTGGGCATAAAAGTAATAACAACCTGTCTGGAGACTCTTCTCCCTATTTCTTGATAAAGCATTTGAAAAGTACAAACATGAATAACAGAATAAAATGGTAAAATGATAATGGAGTGATTTGTACTTCAATTTTTATGTGCTGTTTAAGCTGTCAATAATTCAGCACATCCCATGTTTTTAAATTTTTTTTTTTTTTTTTGTAATCGTGGGTCTTGCAAGTTAATTCCTTCTGGATTTTGCTGCTTTCCATTCCCTCCAGGAGCAAACAATTCTGTCTGCAGTTGTTTCTGTTCTGATAACGTTGCCTCTCCGTTAGTTTATCAGCAATGCTATCGTGGTTTAAGCCCAGCTGACAACGAAGTACCACGAAGCCGCTCGCTCACTCCTCCCTGTTCCCCCGATGGGATGTGGAGGAGAAAA
Source organism: Pandion haliaetus (assembly GCA_013401275.1). NCBI lineage: Eukaryota > Metazoa > Chordata > Aves > Accipitriformes > Pandionidae > Pandion > Pandion haliaetus. The sequence continues at coordinate 18,140 of VYZV01005498.1, read as the reverse complement.
TATAAAGAAAAGCTCGTGGCTAAAGATAAGGACAGGGAGGGATCACTCCCCAATTACTGTCACGGGCAAAACAGACTCAACTTGGAGAAATTAGTTTAATTTTTTACCAATTAAATCAGAGTAGGATAATGGGAAGTAAAACCAA
>VYZV01005497.1:259174-307187 GCA_013401275.1 Pandion haliaetus | reverse complement strand
GGGGTGGGGAGCAGGGGTTTTGGGGTCGGTGCGAGGTGAAGCGGGGATGCGGCGGTGGCGGGGTCGGGGTCCGTCGGCGAGGGGTACGAGTCCCGCAGCCCATAAAACGTATAAGCACCCTCCTGATTCTCACCGTCCCGGCGAGCCTTAATGCCTCGCGAAAGCCCCTTTTCCGGAGGCTTTTTGTTGATGGTTTCGGTGACATCGACCCTTCTCTGTAACTTTTTCAGGATGAATTTCATCCCTTCATCGAAGCACTTCTGCCTCACGTCCGAGCGTTTGCGTACACGTGGTTCAACCTGCAAGCCCGAAAAAGAAAATACTTCAAAAAACATGAAAAACGCATGTCAAAAGAGGAAGAGAGAGCCGTGAAGGACGAACTGCTAAGTGAAAAACCCGAGGTAAAGCAAAAATGGGCATCCAGACTTCTGGCAAAGCTCCGGAAAGATATCAGGCCTGAATTTCGGGAGGATTTTGTTCTCACAGTCACAGGAAAAAAGCCTCCGTGTTGCGTTCTTTCCAATCCAGACCAGAAGGGCAAGATGAGAAGAATTGACTGCCTTCGCCAGGCAGATAAGGTCTGGAGGTTGGACCTTGTTATGGTGATTTTATTTAAAGGTATTCCGCTCGAAAGTACTGATGGCGAGCGCCTTGTAAAGTCCCCACAGTGCTCTAACCCCGGGCTGTGCGTACAGCCCCACCATATAGGAGTTTCTGTTAAGGAACTCGATTTATATTTGGCATACTTTGTGCACGCAGCAGGTAAGTGCCTTTCTATACCACCTTCTCCAACTTTTCGGTTTATCTCCGTGCCGGGTGCCGTGCCCCGCTGGCGGCTGCATGAGCCGGGGAGGGAGCAGGGGACGCCGGTTATCGCCCTCCCGGGGCAGCGAGGAGAGTGCCAAAACTCCCCCGCTTTATTTTTTTTTTTTCGTGGGCTTTTAAGGTGCAGCCACATAAAAGCTGCTCTCGTTTTCCCAGGGTTAAGGGCATTTCGGGCATCCTTCACAGGTGTTATCCTAAATGTTGCCCTAGGAGGGATCACAGCTGGATGCGGCTTCCTTTATCCTGATTTTGGGGGAAAGCAGAGAGATTTAAAAATATTGGGTTTTTTTTTAAAATAAAGTTTGTATTTGTTATGCACAAAGTAGTCTGAGAGGGCTAGAGGTGCCCGTAGGCCCGTGGGTCAGGAGTACCAGGTATCCTCACCCCACAGGGATAGGATGGGGAGTGTAAATCCCGCAGGATTGAGCTTGGAGGGAAGGGAGGAGACGGTCTCTCAATAGCAAACCTAGTCATCAGGTCTGAGCGGCCACGAAACAAAACCCCGGGTAATCCTATGGGAAAAAGGAGGCATTTAACACCCCCAAAATATCACAGTTTATACACCTAGAAGCTGAGCAGGTCGTGAAACAAATTCCTGGTTTGATAATATTGTGCTTATTGGGGTCGGGGCGGGGGGCTGAGATGTTTTTGCATGAGATTAAAATCTTGGGATCTCTGACTCCAGCGCAAAGTACACCCTGGCCGCGGAGCGACTCGGTGTGCTCAGAGGATGTGTAGTATGTTGACTGGATAAAATAATATGCTATTGTAGTTCTCCTGAGTGATTATATTGCAGAAAAATGTGCGCGTGTGAAGTGCTAGGCCCCGGTTTTCACGGACGGTATGCATAGGTCCCCCTGGGTTTCAGCCTGACTTACAAGTTGAGGGGCTGGACAGGCTGGAAAAAAAGAGGAGCAGAGAGGAAAGGAATCACGTTAGTAGCAACCATTTCTATATAAATATATATCGGTAAGAAAACGGAGCAAATTACAGCGCTGGGAGCCTGCATTTCCAATGCCAGCTTCTTTCGGAGGGTCTTGCAGAAAGTTTTTTGGTTACCCCAAAGTTTTTCTGCGCTGAGTCCCTGCAGTGGTTGTTGTGATAGGCAGTGTCGCTGCTGTGATTTAAGGGTATGATCCCTGTTCGGGAACAACTTTTGAGTATACTCGTCGTATTTCTTACAGATAAGCTGCAAAATTTACTTTGCACTTCGGTGCGATGTGGTAAATCATATTGCATGTTTATGGCAAAGGGGAGGTAGGAAAATATTGTGGAAAATTATTTATTTACTCTGCGATTTATTATGGTGCACGGTGCAGGAAGGATTACCAATTAATGGCTAACCAAAGGGACACTGGGGCTGGGGCGTTGCGGGTCCTCTCCCGTTCCATCAGTGGCCCCGAGGAGACAGGGGTCCCGCATCCCTTTTGTCTGCCTCAGTTTCCTCCTCCGCACATTGGCGCGGAGTGATGCGCTTAAAGCGCTTTGATATCTGTGGCTGAAAACCACTATGCACTGCTGTATGGCATGCAGGTTTTTATTATTTAGATTTATATATCATGTGGTGCCGGTAAATACTGGTCCGTATTGTGTTTCCTAAGTGAATAGCAGACTTCTGCGGCTAGCAAAAATTGTTAATAGAAACCAACGGTCTTGGTTTGGCCTGCGTGTAGGGTCACAAAAATGTAGGATGGGGAGAAAAGGACCAAACCCAGGGGTGTAAGTACTCCGGGCAGCTTGAAGGGATCCTCTTCCTGTTATAACAGTCAGGCAATAGACATTATAAAAATTCAATATTGTGATTTGGAATATACCATCTTATCAGCACCCTGTTGGCAAACAGTAGCCTTGATAGCGAACTCTTATTTATTTCTGCCTTCATCGTCAACAGGCAGCAATTGCACTAATTGTTCTTTGGACTAGACGTTTGCTGCGGAAACTTAGCGCGGGGCTTAGGCTCGTTTTTTTGGGTTGGATTTGCGGTTTTGTGTAAGCAGCAACACGCTCGTACAGACCGCACCGCTTCGTATTTTCAGCCGTTGTTTGCTGATTGCACGCATCGCATTGTGCTCTTAATGCAGTAGTGTGTGCTGGTGTATTCCCTGCTAAATCTTACCGGGGAAGGGGACAAACTGATTTTTAGGAGGTAGCACAGCGTGGTCGCCGTCTATATCGCTTCACAGATACGTACCGAAAGCCTCGCATATAGGCTACCTTTTTTTTTCCCCCCTTTTTTCCCTTTTTTTTTTTCCCCCCTCCGATGTATCCCAGCAGTCTTTGTTACACCTGAACATTGGCCAAGTTGACAGCCATTGGTTCCCGCAGACCCGCAGTAATGGCAGCTTGTGCCGGGTGCGCAACAGGAAAATTACAAAAGAAAAAAAATATTAAGGGTCCTTTGTCTCAAACTCCATCAGGCCTCACTCCCCAAATGTATGGACCGCTTATTTATAAGGAGGACATTGCCAGCGCAAATACTAGGTAGGCTGGTCAACTTACATATAGCGGATTTGACAAGCATCTGCTATAGTACAGAAGATTTGTAAACACTAAACAATGTTTTTACCTCCTTAAAAGTTTTGAGAAGTTGCCAGTATTGGCAGGAGGCACAGACTCCGAAACGTGCTTGAAGATACGTGCCAAAACCATTGTGACCTTTTCACCCATAGTGCTCGCTTCTCTTTTTCTTGTTTTTTTTTCCCACTCTTCGTCTTCTTTTTTGAGGGCGAGTATTCTCTTCCAAGATGCCCTTATTCGAGATGACTTCGGCAGCGATATGTCCCTTTCCTTCTAAACATGTACGATAATTATTGCTTTGAATCCCCGCTTTTTCTTCAGTAGGCACTATCATCTGTAAGGGAACACATGTGCACAGATTTAAATAGTGCTTCTTACAAAGCTACTGAAATCAATTATTCTCTTTAAGAACTGGCTAGAAAGAGAAAACAAAAATATGCAAATAGGCAAACTACATGTCATTTTCGTTTAAAAAACAGAAAAAAAAAAAAAGGGAAGGAAGATCGGTGTTTTGTGAATTAGACATTGACCAAAAAACGTATTGAAATCTAGAGTATTACTCTCAGTTTGCAGTTTCTAATCTGCTTAACTAAAAGCAGGCGGCATTTTCATACCCTGAACTTGGGTTCACTTTTTAGTTTTCACTTTTTCTGCGCTTGTATCAAATGACAAGTTGGAAACCATTGTGGCAAACCGTTTTCTTTGTGGGAGTCGAACAGTAAAGCTAATTTATGACCGGTCCTTTACCAGATGATCTGTATCAGAATCTACAATATACTAGGCACGTGGCAAGGTCACAATTTAAGTTGTTAAGGTCACAACCTTAGCCACCAGGCATTTGACCTTTTAGATAAAGTTAACCTTTGTTCATTAGTAGGCACTCAACCGAGAACTTTCTGGAGTTTTTTACTGCTTTGGAGTTCCTTCTGCTAATGTGATCAGATTGGAGAATAGATTCGCAATGGAAGTAGTTAAATTTTGTGAGAGGTCACAGTTTTTAGAGACTTCTCCAATGGACAAAGCTGGATGGCAGGCCAGGAGGCGATGCTGCAATGCCCGGTTTATTTTTTTGGACGGCCATCCTTATGCGCTTTGGGCAAGAATTAAGCTAGTGAGGTATTTGTGGCAGAGAAAATCTTTTAATCTTTCAGCAGGACATTTAAAAATCCCAAATTTAAGAAAAATCTGGGGACAGGGGTTTATTTATATGAGCTCATTTTTCTGTTCACGTTTAGTATAAAAGCTAGTGCAGATGCAAGAAGTCAGCCTTATTTCTGCAACTGTGAAAATTTACTTAGCGCCTAAATATGCTCTATGGCTAATTGCCTGGGCGATAGTATATAGCACATGACCTTGAACTTTAAGCAGACCCATTTTACGTTCCCAGCAGCGAATTTAAAAGATTTCTACTTGGACCACCGCAAAGAGGCATCGATGGGAATAACCCAAATATTGGTTAATGCAGAAAACGCCTGCACATAGCCAAAGTACCCATGGAGGTATCGGGGAGTCCGAAAGGTACATAAGGCTTTGCGCCGTGATCTTTCAGTACAATTGGTATTGATTGTTGCTGCATTAATCCTGTTAATAGCCGCAGCCGGTTCGGCGTGTTGCAGGGATGTGAGAGGTGTCCTGACAATACTGTACATCACCAAAAGAGCTGTCGCAGCGTCTTGAACTCCTGATAGCTGCTTTGCAAAAGTGGAGCGTTCGATGGTGGAAACTATTGCCGGCTCATATAGAAACACACACCATATTGTTTACTTAATTATGCCGTAGCGGAGGCTCATTTTTAATTATTTAGCTGACTTTCTCGCTTTGCTGTGATACCACATTTATTATTTAATTTAAAATCAAAAGGGCTGAGCTACTGTTAGTTTTTGATGCATTTTACTTTTGTTTTGGCTATGTTATTGTCATTCCATCGTACAGTAATCCAGATAGCCGTGATATGCAGATTGGCCAGATGGTCATGTTAACAGATTGAGAACCCACTTCCCACTGCTAAAGAGCAGGTGTAAGATCAGTGGGCTTTTTTTTTTTTCTCCTTTCCTCCCAAGTTTCAACCAAAATGCTCTTTAGACAGCTCATAATGGTAGTTAAAAAGGGGCACATTTCAAATGGTGGTTGTTCTGTGTAGAGAATGTGTAATATATATGTCATTTTTACATGTACCTGAAGACTTCTAAAGCATCCATGACATTCCCTCCATATATAAGGCTTTTGAAAACCTACTTCCAGCCCGTGGCTGTTCTAGCATACATCCAAAATGGTCCTTAAAGGTTTTTTTGCAATGTTAATAGTCCCTACGCATTTCTACAGACAGATTATGTTTACTCTTACCAAAAAATACTCAGCCAGCTTTGCGGCAGGTATTTCACACGCTTTCCCTGTACAGGGCTCCCTGTGCACACCCAGGGGAGCCTGAGCAGTTCAGTGTACAGCTGAGATTTTAATGTCTGGGGGCTCGTAGGGGTTTTTTTTCCTCTGTTAATTTTTGCCACTGTGAGACATCTCTAGTTTTAAAGAAAAAAGTGAAACAAAGACATCTTGTGGTATTTCTGCCCTCAAGGAATACCAGGAGAAGGCAGATTTTGCATTGCTTGAGCTTTACTTATAAAAGGTGCCCTTAAAAAGTCAGTGGTGGGAGCTTGGGTCTGTATCTCAGTCGGGAGAGGTGGGGAGATAACAGCTACAGCTCCTTGACACCCCAAATTTCACACACCTACCTATCACGGGAGTGCATGAAACACGGTGATCTCCACACCCCGTGTGGTGCAGAAAGATATCGCCATCCATCGATGCCCTCTGCTTTGGGGAGGGGGACCGAGCGCTTTCTGCAGCCGTGAGCAGGGCAATAGCTGACAGAAGCAGGATTTAGGTGGGACAACTGCTCTCCCCGTGCGGTTGTAACTGAGCCGGTGAGTATCCGTGATAATTCCGATACTAACTGGTGCGGCACTTGGGACGGTCTGCTCTATCACGAACCCCTGGCAGGAGTTCAGTCATGTGGTTTAGCTTTCCCCTTTCTCCAACAACAACAACAGCAACAACAAATAAACACAGGATAAAGACGTATTTCATATGCCCAGGATGTTTTCCAGGTGATGGGTTCGGCCGGTATAAGGGCGCATTATTTCCATACCTCGCTGCCCTGGCGGGCTTTGAGGTGCAGAAGCGGGAGAAGCCTTTGAATGGTAAGAAAGTTGCCCAATGCTGCTGGCTTGTCTACAAGCGACTGCACTTTTATATTTCCCTTCTTTTCCACCCAATGATGAATAGCATTAATTTAGATCTATTTAAGGCGAGTGTGGGAGAAACCACAATCTTTGTTGTGGTCACTGCTGTACACAGCGGGGCTGAATGTTTCTCTTGGTTGAGGCCTCAAAGCTGAATCTGGAGAACCCAAAACATCGTGTCAGCTTTTCAAACCCTTCAAAGAGACAGTGGAATCCTAATTGTTCATAAAACCCACTATTTATTATTACAATTATGTATTTTCTCCCCATTCGGATGTAAAGGAAAGGGCATCCCTCGCTTTCCGTGCCTTGAGCTTCTTCGCAGCTCCTCCTCCCCTCGATGCTTCGGGTTCAGTCACCGGCCGAGGCTTTCGCAACCAGCAAACAAACCCCAGCCTGCTGCTTCGTAAACCCTCAACCCCTCCCCAAAAGTATGCACTTTGCCACTCATGTCCCAGAGTTGGACCCTCCGGGGCTTGGGGACTGTCCCCGGTGGGAACGGCTTTTGGGACATCGTCGCTGGGAGCCGCGGGTCTGGCTCTGCCCCCGCTCCCTTCTGCACAGGCAAGGGCTGGAGCTGCTGATTAAATTACAGGCTGTAAATTCAGGGCAAATTATTTTAGCCTCCTAACAGCAGCCGACCCTGAAGGTTTCCTTACGACAGTGAGGACTCTCGGTAGCTAAGAGTTGTCGGTGGACTAAAATTCATTTTAATCGCTTTGGTTTTTCCGTTCATGTGATGCTCTTCGTTCATTTCATCTTTGGTTACTGTTAATTATCAGCTGCGTTACGGTAGCCACCGAAAAGCCCAGCTGGGATCAACACATGGGTAATGGTGCCCGTGGTGTGTGGGGCAGTTTTATCCCAGCAAGTTCTTTGGGGCGTTGCAGCATTTTACACCCAATTGCAAGGGCAGCGCCCTGGCCAATCCCCTCATCACAGTGCAAGTAATTTTGAAGAGATAACAGCGTATTCCTGTATTTTTTGGAAGTGCTTCTCGCTAGCATGGCTCCATGTCCCCACCCAGGGGATGGATGTGGGTGCGTGAGCTCAGCCCGGTGTGTGGCATCGTCGTGGCTTGGCACGTAGGAGGAGGACGTGGCCCTCGTAGTGCCGGTAGATTCAGGCTGGATTTGTAGCCTCTGTCTGTAAAATACACGAGGGCCTCCATTTTGTGTGCCAGACTCTCACGTGCGAGTGCAAAATGGAGAGCTGCGCAGTTGAGTTTTGCCTATAGCGAAGCATGCAAGCATACGCTACCTGTGGTCCCCGCACCGCCGTGGTGCACGCAGACCCACAGTGAGGCCCAGGAGGGTGTATCCTGAGCTTATACATCCGTCGGTTCCTCCTAAGGAGGTCTCGGTCTCTTCTGCGGGTCCTTAATATCCACCCTTCTGGTCCGAGTGCTATCCCGGTGTCACGGCAAGCCAGCACATTGGCTCCCGGGCCGGTGTGAAGGGCCCCGGGGAGTCGTTCGTCCTTCCCTGCGGGCTTCGGTACACATCAGTGCCATTAGATTGGCAAGATAAAATCAAGACACGTTTAATGACATGCTATTCTGAAAGTTTCCTGGACTTTATTGTTCATAACTTGGACCTGAGTCGGGTTATTTACACATGAGGATTAAAAAGCTGCAAACAACTGTGTGATTTTTAGGGGCTGAAAGCAATTAGCATATGTGGGTAGGAGATTACACTGCATGTCTGCGTTCCTTTAAAATATAAATCACAGTTATTTAATTATGTTTTGAGAGGGCAGATTTAAGGATATACTGCAAAATGCATTACCTATTATACCAACACGATAATCTTATTAACCTTGCTTTCTACTTTTTAATTTTATTGTGCACCCTGTACAACTCTTATGATATCAAAAATAATTACTTGGAGAATACATGATGTCAGAGGTCCGATATGACATTTATCTTCACAAGTGAGGAGACGGCTATCTCGTGCATTGCATAGCAGCACGGGAGGCATCAGGCAGGTCCGCACCAGGGAAAGGAAGCGAAGATAGGTATCATCAGATGTTATTTCACGCATATAAGCGTGTGTTTGCAGATTTGTGTTAAAGCCAAGGGCCGGCTTGACCAAACTTGATGCAATTCAGCATCCGCGGGCCCCCCGCAATAGAAAGGCTGAATGTTTTACTTGCATGTGCCATACAACTCCCATCAGTGAGCCAGTATTTCAGGGCAGCTCCATGCATCCAGCCCCGATCCCAGTTGGATCTCCTGTTAAACCCCACGTTCTCCATCCCATCCCTCCTCAGGGCAGTGCATTTCTCTTTTTTTTTAATCCATCTCCCCTGATGTTTGATATGTGTTGATATTTCCCCCTTTATTTTGTGAGGGAATGGGTGAGGGTGATGGGTGAGGGGAAACAAATGCCATAATAATATCCCTTTTCAGAAGAATATAGTTTAATTTTGTGTGTGCGTGCAGCAGCTGCCATTGGCAAGCTGTCGTCTTTGTTGCCATGGGCTTTTTTTTTTTTTGCATGCGTGCCAGAACATGATTGGATGTTTCAGCATGTTCATGTTTTGGGGTGAGATATATCTGTAGTGAAGCACAAAATTATCGTGGGGTTGGTGGGCGTCCAAGGCAGGGTTACTTGGCCAGGTGAGCCGGTTGTGCTGGAGAGGGTCGTGCGAGCGTGGTACCTGGTGGTTGTTTGGTCGATGAGATAAAATTTGCTGGTGCTCTGGATTTTTCGGTGATGTAAAAAAGGTTGTTTAAAAACATCACAGGAGGTGTATCACCGAGGTCTCCTCCAGCAGGGACACCCACGGGGCGCAGCAGGAAGCCACCGGTGCTACCTGGGGAGGACCGGTCGGTGGGTTTCTCCTGCCCATCCCACTCGCCTGGTGCACACACGCCATGGGAGGTCGCATCCATCCCCAGCTCTCGCTGATGCTGCAGGGAGCTGGACGGTGGCACCAGTGAGTTTGTGCTGCCTGAGCCCCGGTGATACACAGGCTCCAGGCAGGGCTTGCGGTGTGTGGGGATGGAGCAGACCTTCCACGGGGCTTAAAACTAATGCGGCATCACCTGCAAGAGCTGCAGGTGACAGCAAACCCTGCCACCACGGCACTTAGCCCTGGCCACAGAGGTGTAGCTGGTGCTTTTCCTGCTCCTTGGTTTCATCCATTTGTCATATTCATAATATGCACATAGCATCAGTATCTAAACAAAGTCTAAACCTGCTCTGCACCGTCCTCAGTGCTGCATATCTCTCTCGTCTCGTCCCAACTGCTGTCGCCCCATGTTAAGTACGGTTGGACCCAATGATCCTAAAGGTCTTTTCCAACCTAAAGGAGTCTATGATTTTAAGTAACACGTGATGGGAGAGCAGGAGTGCTCTTTAGCCTGGGAAACCCACTGCACGGCTGCGGGGATCATTGGTAGGTGCCAAATGCATTTGCAAACTCGGGAGAAGTATTTCATAGGGAGGCATCTCCATACAGCCCTTTTAGGCTCGGACTAGTCCTAAACTGGAGCACTTGGCGAGAGAAAAGTTTGCAGGGCGAGTGCAGGCGGTGTGCACAGTCTCTGAAGGTTTCAGGAGGAAGAAAGGATGAAGAACTAAATGTAAAGTGTTGAGACAGCCTCATTCTTCTGCATCTACAGATTTAGTGCTGTGTATGAGGTACAGATAATGAGCTGCGCGAGCTTTGTAATAAACATCGCGTCTGGTTAAATTACCATTTTTGTGTTTAAAGCCAGTACGTGTGTTACAAAATACCTTGTAATGCACTGGAAGAACAGGGATGAACCCCTGTAAAGGTACCAAAAGACAAGTTAGATAGCTGCTACGTTTATTGTCAAGATGAACGCTTACTGGAGATTTTAATGCAGAAATACGTTGTCAATCAGACTTCATCCTAAGGATATTTGCTCAAAATTTTGTCTGATCTTTTTACCCAATCAGGTTTTAATTTGATATGGAAGAAAACAGCCAAATCCCTGAGTGATGCTGGAAACTTAGGGTAAAATTTAAATTTAATTCAGTTTGGTGGATTTTTTTTTAAAGGCAAAGTAGTTTCAAGTAAATCAGAAGAATGAATTCTTTGTATCAGGATGCTTTTCTAAAGCCCAGCTATTGTTGGGATCCCTTTTAGGGAGGATAGCCACTGCAATGCTTTTATTGTGTGATGACGAGGACTTTCCCTGATGCGATGAGGACTTCATTGAAAATAGCCAACAAACCTATTTACACTTGTTCCTGTGTTAAAAAGTAAAAAGTAGCTGTTGCTGAGCTAAAAAGTAAATCCCGCATCATTTTATTTGAAAGCTTCACAAACGGCTTGCCTGGCTGTGGGAGGATCAGCCTCGATAGAGGATGAACCCTTGCAAGTGTAGGTTGAATATTGCTGGAAAAGTTGGGAAAAACACAGGGATTTTTGTGGTCAAGACCTTTTTTTTCCCTGTAAAGAAGGACATTAGCTTCAACAGCTCTGGTTTAGGTTCTTCTTAGGCAGATGCAGTTATAAACACCCAGCCACAGAGCTCAGTGCTGTTTGGGGATGCACACTTGCATCTCAGAAGTGCATCTTCAAGGTGTCTCTTCTTTGTAATGTGGATACATGAGAGCGATATATATAGGCAAAATAATATGCTCAATGCCCACTTTAAACATGGATATTGTTTCTTTTTCTGGTCAAAAGCTGGAGGTCAAAATCGTGATGGGAACTGAGACTGGACCATTTGTTTTCCACATGCACGGTCTGTAGTAACAAACTCTTCTATAAAAAAGTGAGATGTGTCTCGGCAGTGAGCAGTCCCAGGGCGTGAAGCCATCTGCCCGGGGGATGAGGATGGTAGGAGCAGGGTCCCCGTCCTGGCATGGAGCTTGGTTGTCCACTGCGGTCCCATGAGGCGCGGAGCTAAGGACTGTTTGCGTGCTGCAGGGTGGGATGCGCACGTCTCCCTGCAGTGTGCTGAAGGATGCTGTGGGCATGGTCCTGGAAAAAACAAGTATAAAGAGTTTTCATTCCTGAACGTCCTGTTGGTAGGGTAGGTTTTCCATGAGGTGGGTCGCTGAGAAAGTCCCATTTTTCTCCCTGTTCCTTGCTGGATCTCTCCCCGCTATTGCTCTTTGTAAGTGGCTTCGTTTGCCTGGGGCTTGGGGCTGAGTTGTCCTCGGCTGTTTGGTGCCTTCATCCCCGCTGCGAGCCACCGAGCTTGTGCGGTCCAGCCTGGCTTGGGGTTCCGGCAGGGCCATCGTTGGCAGTGAGGGTGGGTGTAGGGATGGCAGGAGAGCTGGGGACGCAACGTCAGGACACGCAAGGCATTTGGAAAGAGTGAAATGACTTGGAGTTTGAAAAGAAAATGGGATGTTTCTGTCCACGCGGTTCTGAAATATGGGGCAGCGGTATCTTTAAGTTGATAAATGTGCTTCGAAAGCCTCAAAAAACTTTGTTTGATTGCACAAGCAGTATCTAATATTAATAGTATTTCCTCATGAAAAAGGATGAAGGATTTGTCAGACGGTCTTGCTCATGTACCTTGTTTTTGAACAAGCTTCGCCTACCTTAGCCACTTCTCCAGGGAAGTTTCCAGCTCCATGCTGGGGCCACTGGTGCGGCTCGAGGACGGGTCAGTGGCCATGGAGGCGTTTAACATTTTAATTGCCTTCCTATACCGTTTGCTGTGATGACCTGTTTGTTTGGATTATATCTCTTTTTCATATTTAAAAAAAAAGAGAAAAAAAGAAAACAAAGGAAGTACAGTGCTGTGCACAGAACAGTTATTAAAAACAGTTGGGAAGCATATAAAAGGTACTGTTTGTGTGAGAAACGGGACAGCTGTGATGGTCTATTGGGAAAGTGTGTACAGATGGTGGTAGGGAGGGGAATGATGACTACATGGCTGATAAATGAAATACAAAAAGCATTAAATTGGTGATCTTTTTAAAGAGTACATTTTTGGTTAACATTTTTGGTGCATCATTAGGGCTCTTTGTCTGCCTCTTATTTAGCCAGGAAGTGCGACTATCTTCGCACATTTGTGGCTCTGATTTTGTTTACAAATAAGGAGTCTGTTTAATAAATCACATACCATGGAATTATTAAAGGAGATAATTAAGCGCATGGTTTTCCCTACACTGGGAATGGCACGGGATTGTCCTAAAGACCTGACAATACCACAAATGCAGTTGGGCTCGAATTAGTTACGGTAACACGTGGGATTTCCTGGAGCCTAAACAGATTTCTTTGTTTTGCAAGAAGTGGGACCAGCGGCATGAGCTGGGTTCGGGGAGCGAGGCTTCGGCGTTTCAAAACTGCAGAAGGCAAATTGCTAAATTAGCTAACGGTCCTGAAGGTGGTGGCACCCACTGACCGGTGTCTGGCAGCGGTATCTGGGGGATGCTGGGGCTCCCGGGGGATGCTGGGGCTCCCAGGGGATGCAGGGGCTCCCTTGGCCCCACAGGGGCCTCTTTTGGAGGAGGCAATGAAGGAAAGAGGGAGAGAGGGAGGGAGACTCAGAGGTAAAATTTTTCCCTCTAGTTCATAGGAGAGGGATCCCCATCTTCCCATCCTTAGCAGAGCTTTATCACATCCCTTATCATGGAGCTCATTTATCGGGGGCTAATGGAAATTAAGGCAAAATCTGTGCATTTCTGCACACTGCTATAAAGTAGAGATGGTCCCTCAAATGCTGCAAACCTCGGTGCGGAGAGTTTTTAAAGTAACGGGCAAAATAATCCTCCTCCTCCTGGCGTTTCATCCAGTTTCAAGCTGAAATAATCCCAGTTTGCCTTTCGCCTTCCCTCTCACCCACCCGTTGCTTCGTGTTCCTGCTCATTGTTTCTGGGTGCCATCAATAGATAAAAGCACTTTCCTTAATAATAAATAGCCTTTGGTAATGCTGCGCTTGTCCATGAACCAGCCCGGTGTCCGGCCACCCCGTGAGCCCTGGCTGTGTCATTGTCCCTCCCTTGCGGGGGACAGACACTGGCAATCTTGGCACCCTCTTTCAGGGGTGGCTTCAAGTGCTGCAAAAAGGGGGTTCAGCAAACCTCCATAAGAAGAACCTGCCCAGAGGGAGTTTTTCTGTTGGTTGCAGGTTTACTGATGCTCTGAATTTTGTTGATTTACAAACCTTCCAAAACTTTAGCATGCCACTTTGGGGATTATTTGCTCTCCTGACAAGGTATCACAAATTCCTCTTGTTACCAGACTTGATGAACAACGTGTTTCGCTGTGCCTTTTTTTGGGCCAAACTTGATAGATTGCTTGGGACTTCAGTGCAGTAATTGTACAAAGTAGGTTGCAATTTTTTTTTTTTTAAAGATGCAATGTATTAAAAACAACAATAGACAGACATATAGCGCAAGGATGGAGAGACCATCTTGGCCAACCTCTACAAATTTGTTCCAAATTTCAATTATTAAATAACACAAAAACATATTTATTGTAGTAACACTGTACATTCTTTTGGCTGATCAGATCTTGAGTTGTTTGTGGAGTTTTTGTACACCTTGACAGTAAATACACTTCACCTCTTACAAAGAAAACAGTCCATTTCATTTGCAGGTCGTGGCGAAGGGACAATTTAGCAATATCTGGGCGTGTATGAAATGCCTTGAGTTGAAGGTGATTCCTTCTAATAAATGTTTTATTTTCTACCAGTATGAACGCGTGCTCTCCTATAGCTTCACCAAGTAGACAAGTCCAAGAGGTCTTCTAAGAGCTGCACTGCTGGGTACCCCAGAGGCAGCAGAAACAAGCAGCTGTTCGAGATGCTGCTGCGGTTCCTCTTGATGATACCAGTCCCACTTCGGTCCTGGCCCTGCAAACGGCCACCAACAACACAACCTCATCAGCTGGAGACACAAACGAGGATGCATTTTAGAAATGCGGAGGTTTCCCTCTTCCTTTTCCGCAGCGCCAAGCGTGCGTTGCACAAGGCGTCCGCTTACCAAACCCAGCGATGGGAAGCCAGATTTCTCTGCCAGCATGCACAAAAGTGGTTTTACGCACTGTCTCTGAGAGAAGAATGAGTCTCCGAGTTGCTCGGGTTGGGTGTGTGGATCCCCTCCAGAGCCTCATCGGAGCTGCCGGGTGCAGAGTCCACCCCCTGTTATTCAGCTGCTATTTCGGTGTCTCCTTCGGGATGTGCTGCCAACCACGAGGGAGGGGGCAGTGACAAAATATATGGGGTCTCTCAATACCGCCCCAAGCTTTGGAAGAAAAGGTTAATTCTTACTGAAGCAGTGATTTGTGTCTTTGATTAGTTACTAATTTTACACTCACAAAAATAATTCTCTAATGATCGCAGTTGACGGGAGAGCCTGGCCACGTTGTACGGCTGTGATTTACAACTTNCAAATTTTTTTTTTTTTTTTTTGTGCCATAGGGGATTTGGTCTTGCCCAGAACGGAGGACCCTCAGCTTTATTTGAGATTGGGTAGTGCCCAGCCCCGGAGCCAGAGTCCTGTCCCTGGCAGGAGCTGGGCAGAGCAGTGCTATTCCCATCAGTAGACTACAGGAAGGCAACTATTAAAAGTAGAAAGCTATTAAGCAGTCAGGTTTTTATTATGCTTTAGTGTTTTGTTTAAGTCTGTTCTTAATTGGTTGATTAATGTAAGCGAAGTCCTTTTCTCCCCCACCATCTCTACAGATGGCAAATGGAAGGTCCCAACTGTCATTGTGCGCAAAAAAGGTTATGGTTCAAAGTCAGAGATACAGAGATACCACGATAATCAATCATAGGAACTTGTCTTGCTGTGCCCGGCCAAGCAAAAGTTAGGCTTGGTAGTAATATTCCCTCCAAACCCATCCGGAGGAATTTCTTTTCACTTTATTTCGGGGGAGATGAGTTCCTGCAAACTTCTCGCTGCCGGATCTGGGGTGTTTCAATAAATCCAGGCAGAGCTGCAAGTGGCCGTGGCGCCGGTTAGCGTGGCTGGGGCTTTTCTTCTCCTCGGCATCCTTCTCCTTGGCAGGGTCTGTACGAAAGCAGGAGGCGCAGCCTGTGAACCTCGCCGCTAAAAAATGAGCCCAGAAGAAATAGGAGCATCACGCCTGCTTTAGAGAATTACCTTCAAATACATATCTTTTGACTTTTTTTTTTTTTTAATCCAAGAGGATGATTTATTAAGGCTAACTTCCTTCACAGGATGAAGCGTAGAATTATGTTTCTGGTATTGATCCATAAAGAGGATTTGCATTTTATTCATACTATAAAAGTGCTTTTAATGGAGACATCGCGGTAATTGAATTTATACTGTGTGTAACTATCGAAGTATCTTTTTAATTATTTTATGTTATGTAATACAATAACTAAATCTAAAGCCTGTGAAAGGGGATGGCTGTACTCTGTCCTTAGGAGTAACATATATAGCTTTTAATATCCTAACGGTGGAATGCAGTTAAGGACATTCTTTATTTGAGGGGAAAAAAAAGAGGGGAGAGAGAGAGAGGAGAAAGATTTCATTACATTCAGCACAGTATGAGACTAAGTCAAAGTAGTTTTGCTAATTAAATTCAATTGCTATCCATTAGACCAATGGAATGAGATGAATCTACCATATAGCTGACACAGCACAGGTATGCAATTTGGCTAAATGGCCATTTCTGAACTGCAGCACGCCTTTCTCCACTTGCTCGTTTTTCCAGGCTCACAATTTCTGCATGGAGAGAAGTCGAGCAGCCCCCGACACCTCTCGGGGAGCACGGACACGTGTTCAGATAGGCAGGCTCACCAGGCTGAACGCTAGCTGCTGATCAATTTAAAATGCGGTGGAGTAAGCTCATAAAGTTCGAAAGCGATGGCGAGATGGGTGGAGGATTTTTTTTGTGGGTTCATTCATGGATAGTTGCCTTTCTCTGCCCATGAGGCTGCCTGCAACGGGCTCCTCGTTTTGCATATAGCCATCCAGCAGTTGCTGCGAGAGCAAGTCTGAGTTACCAAAATGGCTTGAAATGCAGCGAGCAGGGTACGTTTGCCGGCATTTTGGCATAAAGTATTACTTGGGGAGATTTTGTATGTCAGACGGAGAAGTCTCCTACCCCAGTGAAATGACAAGAATACCTCTCAAGTATTGGCGGAGGCAAAATTTTGACAGCCAGCAAGCCTGCAATGCTGCTGAGCGCACAGATTTACACTTCCTGCCAAGATTAAAACGGGCTAAACCCAAAAAGCGTATCAGGGATTGTCACTTTAGGAAGAAATAACGCCTTAGTGTAATGCACGGAGGCAAGGGCTGTGATCGGCCTTCCAATACGTTTATTTCCTGGGATCTCGCAAGCTCATGTGTAATGGTCGGTGTCGTCGGGTCGGGACTGGCAGGGTGGGAAAATAAAGAATAAACTTCTAAGGGAACCTGGTTGAAAAATGTTGCACCTCCCCTGCTTTGTTGCTGGAGCTCAAGTTCCAGTTTTGCCTCTCGTTGGAGCAAATCTCGGCAAAGTCTGGGGAGTTTGGTGTGAAAGAAGCCCCTGAACTCCACTTTCTGCTTCTGATTAACCGCTGCAGCGTATTTTCCTTCAAGCTATATTTAGTGAGAGGAAAAAAAAATCACCAAGTTGGGCTGAAAAAAGGCCCGACAGAAAACTGGTCATTTAAGCCTCTCTTTGCTATACGGTATCCTTAAATTTCCTTCCGAGTGCAACCGGTGATGCTTTTTATGATCAATCTTTTGGGTCAGGGTATTTGCTCAATAGAATCCAGACAAATAAATGTGAAGAAAAGCATCCTGCTTTAAAAGAAGGAAACAATTAAACCTCCTACTTTGTTATTTACAGTAACTACCTTTTTTTAACAATTGTAGAAGTTCGAATGAAAGTAGCAGTGTGAAGAGGGAAATGTGGGAACTTTCATTTGTCGAGACTTTGCATTTCTTCTGCTTTATAGCCATCAGAAAAGAGATTGTTGTGCATTCTATTAAATACTGCCAGTATGATTAATTTAAAGGGTTACATTTTATTGAACCCTGGTGTAGATGTTCTTTGTCAACTCACATTCACTGCTAGTTAGAGTGTGTGTCGCATTTATCAAAACTTTCTGGAGCCCCTCTCACCTCATTAGCATGTGAATCTCTATTGAGCAGTTAATGTCCGTTACAGCGAGAGTGCTCAATTCTTGTTTTCAATAAGCCAGTTGTAAAATGTCAGACTGTCACTTACAATATAAAAAAGCAAAAATGATGGTATTTGTAAAAATGTTATCACCTCATAAAAACAAATTGTAAAGACATGAAAGTGATCTTGGTATGCTTTGCTTTCAGAAGTGAGTTAGTACAGCTGCTTTAAATACCAGTTGTCTGGATTCCCACACTTTCCTACCAATGGAGAGGTTTACACAAGCATAATTTAAGTTACAATTACCCTAATTAACATCTCATTTGCATAAATTGTTGAAGTCAAAACAACAAAGAATTGCTTAAGAAGCTTAACCCTATTTGTCCAAAATAAAGAGATGAGTTTTCACTTTGCAATCAAAATTGGCAGGTTCATTATGTCGGAGCTAGAATACAAACTGAAGTTATACTATTAATTAATACTTTACATTTTTATGATCGGGCTGTGCTTCTCCTATTTAGAAGGTGCAAGATTTCAAAACATCCTGCCCTTGCTATCGGAGGTGCAGAGCTGTCAGGTGGGGAGTCCGTGGAGTATTTCTGGAACTAGTAAAACCCAGCTCTGGGTCCTTCATCCCTATCCTTTGCACACTTGGGCAAACCCTGGCTTAGTCTGCTCCGGCTGGGACGGGAACTGGAGAGGAGATCACATCCAATATGGGCTGAAAGCTCTTATCCTGGGAAGGAGAGCTTGGAAAACGGTGTGAAGAGGCCAAATGACAGCGGTGGCAATAGTGATGATGGGCAGAGAGACGCTCTGTCCTCCTGTGGCAGAGCTGGCCGGTCCACTTGGGTTCTCCAGGTGTTTTCAGACTTTCCAACGCCACTGCAAATTTTGGCCCTTATCTCGGAATGCAGAAATGCAGAGAAAGAGAACTGCAAAATAAAGTTTTAAAACTATTTAGTAAAACCACAACTGATCTTCCAGTTAGAGTTTTGAGGCGTTGGTTTAGAGGAGCTTCCAGTGCTTGTGGGTAAGCCCTGGTCCTGCGCTCCGATCCATCTCCTTTGAACATCTGACTCCTGGTCGCTGTCTGTTGTGGGCAAAGAGGATTTGTGGGGCTTACGCCAAAGCTGCTGAAGGCAAGGGGAGTTTTTCCCTTGGTAGATTAAAACTGTTCCACCAGCCAGTCCTGCTACTTTTCTATACCTGTTAACTGTTTGCTGCAAAAAAATTCCTTTTTTTGTGCCTCTGCCACAGCGTGTATGCAACGCACTACACGCAGCACTGATACGGGCGGTAAATGTAGCGATACCCAGGGTTTTTAGCAGGGACAGGATGTGGGGAAGCTCGTTAGCCTGCAGGGATGGAGGGTGGCGCAGGTTTTTTTGATCAGCTGTCAGGTGCCCCTGTGCCAGTGCTAATGAAAGCGTTCCCAGTCGCCGAGGCCATATCTTCCTTTCCTGTATTATCTCGTTGCAGCTTCATTAGCTAAGTCAGAGTGAATGTGCATTAGCCCAATAAAACTCTTCCTGCATCCCCGTGATTTAGCATCCCCTCCCATCAGTGTCCTCTGGATGGAGATTATCCGCCGGCGTCTGCAAGTAGGTGCTGATCGATTGAACCACACCGGAGTGAATCGGGTCATGCGTCGAGCTCGGTTTTAACTTGAGGTTGAGCCCATACTGAAAAGCTTTGCAAAGCGAAGATCGCAGTGAACTTAAAATCATAAACCAGCTGAACCAAAGATGAATCTTGCCTACTGGTTTTGCATATTCTTTTTTAAAGATTGCATTATAATTGAGCGGTTGACTTTGGTGCTGCATTCTTTTTATGAGCCAGTGATTACACAGTATACGGCGTTTACGCTCTGAACATGAATGAATCTGCCAGTTCTACTACAGTACTCTTTATAAAATAACAAGGCTTACCAGGTGGCAAGAATTGCATAATTGAATTGGACTGAATCCTGGTTTTCCCAACCCAGAGCGGTTACACTTAGAAGTAAATTACAATTAAAAGAGACAGAATGTTTCCATTGTATTAAGAATCCTTAATAGCAAACTTTTCATCCATAAGGCTCAGTTCTCTTCCTGAAGTGTGAGAGAAATTGCTGTATGTGTCTAACTACCATTAACGCTAATGGGAGCAATGTACATAAATCCCTGCACGGCGATGGCAGAACAGAGCCCAGATGCCTTTAAAGAGGAAAGTGCTTGTAGGGGATGAATAGAGGCACATGAGTCTGTTGGTCCCTGTAACATCTGCTCTGGAAATGTGTAAGGGCTCAATTTGAGGTGCGGGTTTTCGGAGAGTCTTCTTGAGTTTCATGCAGAGCTGTGCTGTGAGACCAGCCCTCTGCTCCTTCGGCTAGGCTTTTCCTCCAGGGCACTGAGAGGAAGCAGATCCCTAAAGCAGATAGGGATGCCACGGACAGATTCAAATGCCACTAAAACCACTATTCATTTTAGTCCTCCAGAAAATTCAAAAAAACAAAGCTGGTGCCATTTGCCAAGAGTACCCGAGCTCCTCAAGTTGTGCTCACCACTTCCTACCCTTCGGAGCCGGGGATATTGGGAACATCTGTCTCCAAACGCAACGAGAAGAGGATAGTCTGCTTCTTTCCCTCCTTTCCAGGGGACCTTCGGGTTTCCCTGCCTCTTCGTTTTTTATTCCACTTCTCCCTGGGACGCCTGTCAACAGCAATCCTCATCCAGCTGTGCAGGTCAGGCAGCACAGAGGGCAATTCCTTCAGCCATCCCAAATGGCTGGGGACCAGCCCTCCCGTCCCAGACCTGCCCCGGCCATTTGGGCATGGGAGTCCTTCATGCCATACACAATTGTCTCAAGGAGGAGAAGATGCAGATACACACCTCATTTTTATGCAAAACCCAGTTCTTCATGAACTTTCTGATCTCCTCTTCTTGATGGCGATGCAATGCACTGTCACCTTGCCATTAGGGCTAAGTAATTAATAGCTGCCTAATAGCAGGGAATGTAGTTGCTCAGCAAAATGAATGATGTGTGCTACAAGGGAAAGCACTAGAAAGTAAAGTGGAGCTGGAAAGTGTTTAGCAGGGGGAAATTTCTGCTTGTCCTTCATTAGGAGAAGCTCCAAAGAAATGTAAAGCGTGATCATATTAATCAGAAGAACTGGCGTCAGGCGATGTTCTTTGTTATTTGGCATAAACTGCATGGCATTAAATGATTTAAATTACACGTATACCTGTCATAATTTTTTTGCTGATATTTAATGAATGCTGCAGGTTGTCTTTGAGCGTTGGTCATATGGGCCGGTGAAGGCTGAATGCAACGCCTTTTTCTGGCTGATGAAATGTGTTCTCAGGCGAGCTCCCAGCACAGAAGGGGAGAAGGGAGCAAGTTTTGAGTGACTTTATTACAATCAAGGCTCTGCAAAATAAAAATGCATTATGGGTCTTTCTTTCTTTCTTTCTTTTATTTTGTTATGTTTTGTTTCATTTTGCATGTAGCCTTTCATAGGACATGCATTTGTTTAATCTATCACTGATCATCAACAGTGTGATCACTAAGAAGCCGTTGCAGGTACCTGGCTCTCACACCCATCCCTTCCTCATGCTTTTCTCGTAGCTCACTTTTTTGAAGGTGAGCCCAATCCTGTGAAGAACAAGACAGCTCTTACTGCAACTCCACTGTGACAGATTCTAATCACTATTGTAGTCATGAAATGGCCACAAAATACCTACAACTAGTCAAAGACCAGCTGTGTTTTTGTAAGATCGACTTTCAACAAGTTGCAGTCATTTTTTTCCGGCTCTTTAGAAACCCTGACTGACATGAGCATATATAACATCAAGAATACCTTTATATGTTTTTTTTTTTTCCGTCCTGGTACTGTAGTGTAATTAGCAGGTTCAGACTTGCTCGTGCTCTTTGCAAATGCAATTCTTCTTGGGGAAAGAAATTAAACCAAGGGATGATGTAGCTTTTCGCAGCCACTTAGATGAAAGTAAGTGGTGGTTACAATTATTCAAAAGTACTTAGAAAAGTATTGAATATGGTAATCTTTGCTAGGAGGAAGCACTGGACTGGTTAAAGCACGTGGCTGGAAATGTGCAGAGATTGGGTCCCTTTCCAGCTCTGCCACAGCCTTTCTTTGTTGCCTTGGGCAAACTATTTAACTGGTTCTGTAATAATATGGTTCGTCAGGAATAAAAGTGGGAGCGCCGCTGTTTCTTTTCTTCTTTCTATTTGCCTACTTAAGATTTTAAAGTTTCCAGAGCATAGACACTGTGTATTTGTTCAGTGCCCAGTCCAGCCACAGCACAGATATTGATGTTATCACCGTTACTGTCATTCTTGGCTTGCAGAAGACATTTACCTGTCTAGGTCAGACCACGTAACAGTGATGTAGGAACTTACTTAAATGTAGCAAACTATAAAACTGTCTGGTATATTAAAAAATGAAAGTAGATGTCACCCACTCCCCCGCTGCCCATCTGCTCAGACGGACGTTGTGCCTGGGATAATGCTGTCCTTGTTCTCGTGAACACGGCAGTGCTTTCTCTGATGGACGGACTTGGGGCCATTCCTGCCCGCGCATCCACATGCACCTGCAAAAACCCCAGAGACCTCCAATGCCTTTTGCTACCGACGCATCCCTTTAGAACGGACGTCTATTAAAAGTCATGGAAGAAGGATAATTTTTGAGGAGTGAGTGGTAGGACCCAACCCTGTTGTAGGGTTTCAGAAACACTCTGAGATTTTCTCTCCCCGGCAGACGCGTAGAAAGTCACCATGTAACTTTTTATGAGAAATGTTGTCTTTAGACAACACAGAGCTCTTCCTGAGCTTTGAAAAGTTAAAAAAAAATCACTGATGAATGCCAGTATCTTTGGCTTTGGCACATGTACCTACAGTCTCTCTGTTCAAAATCAGGTGCAGGACACAACTGGGGAGTTGCTCCTGCGTCCATACCATGTGACTGCTCGAGTGTCTTCTATAAATTCTGAATGGCAAATATAAAGGAGGCAAATAAAAACCATGAATGGTTTATCACACGGACTAGGAAGAGAGGGCTCGTATGCAGCATCGGGTATCATCAGGGTAACAGTGCTCAGGGTTTGTTCTTCCCAGAATAGGGGTGTGAGCTAGTCACAGGCGTGATATGATGCAAGAGAGAAACTCAGCAAGGAGGATCACTGATGGGACAGTCCTGGGGACCTCAGTGGGGTGGGACCAGCTGCTTTTTCTTGACTGCAAAATTTCTCACCCATCCCTAGAGCCCTTGGCCATGTGGTTGTCTGTGTTTCAGTAAGGCTGCTGACACCCTGATTTTGCTGTGGGTACTGTCCCCACAGCACCATCGGAGAGGTTATAGCTTTAACAGAGAAGAAAATCAAATTGCTATAGGATGTCCAAAGTGAACAGCCTGTTAGGAACAGCTAGACTTGACAAAAAGGCGAAGGGGGCAAGTGGATCTCCTGGGAACCAGCCATCAAAGAAAGAGGTAGCTTGAGATTTTGTTGAGTTTATTTAAAGTGAAAATTAAGAGAGGTCTTCTCCTCTTCTGGAACCATATTCACTTTATTATTAACACTTACCAACAGCGAGCGCTGCTTGGTAGGAGGAACATACCCGTAACTGTAATGCTGTTCTCACAAGCCAAAGAATTTGCATGTCCAAAAGGGATGTGTATCATAAATAGACTGTTTACAGTAGACTTAAATTATATGATGAGCCATATAACAGCAGTGAATATATCATATCGCGGGCCCCTGCCAACCATGCGTGACTACTATTTGCTTCTCCTCAGGCGGTAAACAAAGTTTTCAGCTGACCTACTGTTTAGTAGAAGTGCACTGAAACAGAGATAAGCAGTGCCGCTTGTAAAGCTGTAGTGGAATAAAATCTGGCATAAATTTGCCTAGAAAGTAGAAGGAATGCATGAAATATTATTTCTTAGTTCACATACAACTTTTCTGCCAGCACTCCATGTAATATTGCATTGCTAATAAAAGAGGGTTTATTCCTGCTTCTGGAAGGGTTCATATTCCAATTGGGCGGTCAAGGCAACATATATCATAAGAATATCAAATTCTTTAAGATGAAGCATGAATTAAGTATTCTAAACTAATGACCTGAAGGAACACACAAAGTGCATGAAGGGCCCCCTATCGTATTGAAATGCCTCGAGATTCCCACTGGATTCAGCAGGACTTGGAGCAGCTCTTCCAACTTCAGGATGAATGCTTTAACATAACGCCAGGAAGGCACATCTGGGTTCCCAGGACGGACCTAGACTTCACCTACGCTTGAAAACGGGCTGTTTGGGGCTCTGCAGATTTGTATAACACACTTTGGACTAATTTTCCAGTGCCTAATGGGAACGTTGTGCATCGCAGCCGGTTGTTTGTTTGTCTGCCTACTCCTAGCCTCCCTCTTACCCTATTTATATACGCACACATGCAAAAAATATGAGAGTTAAAGAAAAATGTCAACCATATGTAACATACATGGAGATTAGTGACAGTAACAGTGAATTCATTGTGGTTTTGGCAGTCAGGACACCATCCAGGCCATATTTTAGAGTTTTAGACAAATCCACATGTATTCCAGAGATTGCTGTGGATTTTCAATATGTGTGGCTCATTAGATACGCAATCTGCCTGCTATTCTCTCCTGTCACACAAAGCTGATGGCAGCAAACTGGCATCTTGGAGATGTTGGTAGCACTACAGATTTTAGCATTAATGCCAGCCTTGGGCATCCTGGAGCTCCATACTCTTCTGCGGCACACGCTGGCAGTTCGTACGAGGGTCGAGGAGTGCTGGGCTGCCGATGTCCCACCGTTGGGAGATTATGGACAAGCATGCAGGAGAGGGTTGGTGTTGGTTTGGTTACTATTCTGCTTTCAAGCAAAATACAATGATTAAAATCCGGCTTGTGTCCCGGATCACCATCCTTAAAGAAGGAAACAGTAAAAAGCTTGCCAGCTCTAAACTCAGATTTTGCTTTTTCTGAGTCGGTCACCGCAGCACACTGACCAAGCTACAGCTTTTGTGCATTGTTTTTCTTTTACCACAGCTTGAAAGTATTTTTTGTGGGGCTATAAGTAAGCATAAATTCTTCTCAGGTTCATAATTTTTCCTTTAAATTTTAGCAGCCTCATATCCCTGTGAATATATCTGTATAGAGCTATTGCTACTGGCACAGATCTAATAATCACGTATATATGTGCAGCATACAAAAGCATGGGTTCGATTCACATAAAAGTGCTAAACTCTTGCCTAAACCCATCTGAGTTCAGGCTAGGCTATGTTCGACGTGAGGCTGAGTGCTTAAATATAGGTGAAGGCAATTCTGGTCTGCTAATTTCAGCAGAATGTTTCAAACAAAGTGTTACTGTTTAATCTGGGCACATGACGGGTGAATGAATGTTTGAATGAAATGACATAATTGTTGGTTAGCCTGTATAATTTGAGAGTGTTCGCACAAGTTTAACTCTCTCTGGAGGCAGGGGATCCTCGATGCGGGTAGGGAAGTGTCTTCCCTAAAGGCACAGGATGGCCAGATCCTGTCTCCCTTTGCATGTACCAACCTTTCGAATGATGGGCTGGGACTGGCTTAGCATAGCGTTTTGGTTTGAGAGTATTATCCTTAACCCCGCTCCTCGTGTCGTATATGATATTTAATGCATCATCTTTGTTTTAAACAAACAATACACAAGCTGTTGCTGGCAATGGTGGGAAGCTGGTGGTCCATCTGGAAAGCAGGGAGATAGATGAGGGGAAAAAAGAGAATTAAAACTGTTTAGGGGTGTATTTGCATGTATAAAAGCCTGGGATGAGAGCAGGGTATTTAATAGCTTTTTAAAAAGCAGTTTGAAGACAGGGGAGATTCTTTGTCTGTAAAGGAGTCTATCAATAATGGACATTACTTGTGTAATAAAAACACGGGGTTTAATCAATGCAAAGCAAAGCTGTGAGCCCGTACCTTTAAAAAAGTTGTTTATTCATTATTTCTTCTGCATCAAACCCATTCACTCTAAAATTAACCATTTTTCCTTGACAAAAGTTCAGAACAGTATAAAATTAACCAATAATATAGCTTATTAATTAAACCAGTGGCAAAATAGCTATTTCAGCGTAACGGGCTCTGCAGGACGGTTACAAGTCGGGTTTCTGGCTGATTGCTTCCGTCATTCCCAAAGACAGAGCACCCCACCTCAGCTTACCACTGCCCAGCGTGCATCCAATATGCCATTTAAAACCTTGATTATAACCAGAGAAAAGTTCATTGAAACCAGAATAAGTTACAAAATAATTAATCTTTCCTGCCATCTTGGATTCTCTCTCTCTCCAGAATCCAGCCAGATGTTTTGCAGTCACTGCATGCACAGGGTGCTGCGATCCTATTTACACAACTGTTTTTTCCTCCATCCTTAGTGCTCTTTTCTCTGAAATCACACGTTTTGCCTTCGCTTTGGAGATTCTCCATCACTGCTAAGGGCTTCCTGGAGAACAGGAGCAACTCTTTCAGCATAAGCGTATTTGCAAATTAAACTCTTTTATGCATGCAGCAGTTTTGCTGCTGTCCTTGGGGACCGGGGCTGAGCGTTTTGGGGAGAAGTTCCCCACAGGAACGCCGAGCATCGCCACCAGTTCGGTCTTGCCAGGCCTGAGGATGATATATGGAGCAGGTGTTTGCAATTTAGGGAATTTGCCGTTCCTGGGGAAATGGGTGGAAAAAGGAGGGTTGGGAACAGAGTGAAAAGACAGCAGGAACAAGGCTGGCATTATCCACGCCGCTCCCAGCCCGAGCTGCGCTCCGAGCCTGCGCCTTGCATGGCTTAGAAAGCTGCATCTTCCACCATTAAAAAGGACGTCAGTAAATGAACGGCAAAAGACCCAAGTGAGGAAGTTTTTACAAGAAAAAAAAAAAAAAGACCTAATTGGGACTCACTGAGCAATCTGACATCGCTGCAAATCCTGCTCAGAAATATATGTGCTCTGCTTTAATGACAGCACATAGAGTACTGCTGAGATAGTGGAAAATTTTACAGGGAGTTTTGCTTAAGGAATGGCTTTAACTCAAGTTACCTGTAGAGTACAGGGTCATATGGAAACACTTAGGGAGCTGTGGAAAACTTTCTGAAATACAGTGGAATTTATCTAGCGAAGCGTTTCACATAGGGAGGAGGAATATGGATTACAATGGAGTCAGGAAAGAGCGGGCTATTGAACACTTGGAGACGGCCACTTGCAGCCCTACTACCGCAGATGAAAAGTACATATGTAACCGGGGGGGGGGAGCATTCCTAAACGGCCGCGTCTGGGATACATTTATACTATTTGCCATGCACGTAACCTTGTTATATAAAACAGAGTCCAATAACCTTAAAAAGATGGACGGTAAAAAAAAGAAAGGTGCAAGGAAGCAGATCTGCTTCCAGATTTGCGCGCCCGGGGCCTGCGGTGGGGTAGGAACAGCAAAACACGGAGCCGGGGGACGAAGGGGGCCGCCGGTGTCGGCAGCCTGCGTTCGCCACGGGGATGGCTCGGATGGAGCCGCAGCTCCAAGGTGGGAGGACACGGGGCAGCCCTGGACCGCTCTGTGGCCGGTGGGAGCATCGCGTGCCCAGCGGTACGGCACGGCCACGCGGTGCCGAGGAGAGGCGGCATTTTCTGCCATGGGGTGTCCCAGGAGGCGGGGAGGAGAGGGACGGGGAGGAAGCGGAGATGTTTTCAAGTGCATTTCATTATATATTTGCTCCCTAAATGCTTATGGCACTGGTCGCCAGAGCATCTGGGCACTTCACAATAATTAAAACTGACAAATCCATAAACAGTAAACAACAGGCTACCCACTCGGGCAGCCAAAAACCCACTACTGCATAAGCTCAATAGCTGCACCCATCTGCCAAATAAAATCCTCTCCGCTGCCTCCTCTTGTCTGCAAAGGCCAGGGCAGAGCCAGCTCGTTCCCTGCCATCACCCCACGGCCATGCACAGCCCGACCCTCTCGCCCTCCCCCGGGAATCCCCAGGGCTTCACCCTGGCTTTGGGAGCGGCAAGAGTTTATTTTTAATATATTTTTTTGAAATTTTTTTTCCCCACCACAAAGTGGCAACAAGTAATGACACCCTTTTCCTTCTGACTTCTTGGCCCGCTAACCCTTTCGCAACACAATGGGAAGGCAACCGCTCGCACCCAGGGGAGGGGATTTAATGACTAGAAAATAAAGAGAGAGAATTTACTTGGAAAAACTGTGGAATTAAAAGTTCTGGACAAAACACGCATCACTGATGCATAACATTTTTGTTAATTGGGTCTTAACAGGTTTGTGACTCGGGCTGTAATTATTTTAGAAATGGGTCACACTAGGCAGTGCCAGCCGCGCATCCTGCCGCTGCGGGAACTTTCACCTAGTTGTAAAACTACATCTAGACGCGTGTTTCCTCCGCTCCGGCAAAGATCATGGGCTTTGCAGGAGCGACGGCAGCATGCCGAGCCCACCAGCCTCTGGGACAGGCGTCGGGCGCCGGGATGCTCCCTGCAGACCCCTCCTGGCGTGGGAGGGCTGGGGCAGCCGTGTCCCGCTCCGTTTGCGATGGAAAGGCGTCTTATCACGTGCCAAACGCACTCCCCCTTTCTCTTGCACTGTTGCTTTTACTTCGGATTTTTTCACGTGTTTTCCTGACCTGCCAGAGGCACTAAATCTTCCTAATGCCTCCCTGCCCTCTAATCGCAAAATGGGCTGCGGGAAGTTTTTCTTTTTTTTTTTTGACTAAAGCGAGATTAATTAAAATATAAAAAATGCACCCAACACTGGTAAATCATTCCTTCTCTTTGCAAAAGGATTGCTTTCTGCTCAATCCACCTCTGCTTTCCACTGCAGAAGTATCTCCATGCAAGCAAAAATCTTCTAACACTCGTAAAGCAACCGAGATATTATCTCTCTAATTAGGAGCTGGAAAAAAATAAATGAGATCAATTAATACTATAATTAAAAACAGTGCCTTTAGATGTGTTATTTGTGGTGAACAAATGCTTACGCTTACAAGAGCTGTGCCGTGTTTCTCCCCAAAAAGGTTGGAGCAGGAACCCCCTCTCCAGCCACGGCAGGAGGCTCCCCGAGATGTTCACGGCAGCGCAGCCCACCCCAGGGTGCTGGGGGACTTGGGGGGGCTCCCACGGCCGACCGAGGATGGCGTTTGCCCTGGTCCCCGGCTGGCTCTGGGGAGGTGACGGGGTCTTACGGCGGGTCTGGGGGAGGTTTTTTTTTGCAACTCTCGCTTGGCCCTTCCCTGCTTGGGGGTAAGCTGTTTTTCATATATTGTAGCCTGGGAAAGCTGTGTTACTGTTAAAAGAGTAACCATATCCCTTTCTGAGCTGTTGCCAAGCAGATGTAGGGTTTTGGAAAGTTCCCAACAAACTTCCACAGCTGATACTTTACCGACTTGTTCCTTCTCCCATCCCTCTACTTGCACCTATTTAAATAACCAAAAGACATAATCTGGGGGAGGGAGCGTTGCTCTGCATCTTCTACTTGTTAAATATAATTAATTGAGAGTGACACGTTAATCAATTACAGTGTACGGCTTTGAAAAGAAACACAGAAATATCAAACATTACTGTTTCACCAAAAAAGCTTCCTATTTTGCACTGAAAGCGAACCAACCGAGTAATGAAAATTGAGCCCCTCAGCCCTTTGTGCAATACGGGGCTGCTGCTGCTTCTCGTGAGGGGAAATATCTCATTTACTTTCTTCATAGCAATTTGTGGGGTGGCTGCTGGAGGAGGAAGAGGAAGAAATAAGGGCTTTTGAAGGCTGGTGTCGGTACGAAACTCGGTGTAGATGCAGATCCCACTTGCGTGTTGAGGTGGGGGGGGGGAAATGCAGAGCACTGGAAATGTGGAAAGCTCTCAGAAATCATATCTCACAGGAAAGGTTTACAGGAGTTCAGAGTATAGCAGAGGGGATGGATGTCAGGTTTTCCTACACAATAGAGGGTCTTTTGTTTCCGCGCTCCCTCTTGGCAGCAGCCCCCATGCCACTGCTGGTAATTTCCTGTCCATCCTTCGCCGAGCGGCGGAGCTGGAGCAGGGGAGTAGTCCCGCGTTTTTGTTTAGACTGTGTTTTTTTAATGCTGAGCCTTGTCCTAAGCAGGATATCCCTGTGTATGTTTGGAGTTCCTGAACTTCTCTGGAGAAAATTATCCTTAAAAAGCCCCTTCCATAACACCGAGTTTCTAACTTCTCTCTTAAAAAAAACCCAAAACAACAAAAAGCTCTCGTTTAATTGCTTTTGCTTGTGAGAGCTTGTACCTCGCGGCTTAATCCGCCCGCGTCTCAAACATCCGTCGGCGTTTTCCTTCCACCCGGGGGCTGAGGAGCAAAACCAAAAAGCAGAGGCGATTCGGTTGGCAGTTTTACTTTTGGCAAGCGGGGGACGGTTCGGCAGGATCCGGATCCCACAAGGCGGGACGATGTCCCTCAGGCTCTGCGTGTGCCGAGGGCTTGAGTTCATCCGTGTTTTCCAAAGCACTTTACATGGGTGTTTTGCAGTCGGTGGAGCTCGAGGGCCCGCTCGAGGGCCCAGCCGATGGCGTTTGGCTGCTGACTGGGGCTGTAGGTTTCTCAGAAACTCTCCAAACTTACGGACCAGCACCTACTTTTTCTAATTTCTTTTTTCCCCCAGCTCTCCCAAACGATCTCCTTGGATGGCCCTGTCTGCATTTGTTGACATCGCATAGTAAAACCAAAGCAAAACTAAAAGCAAGAGGCACGGTGGTTAGCTTGCACAGAGGAAGCAGGGCGAGCTCCCAGCTGCAGACTCTTTAGAGTAAACTACAGAAAAATATATCCAGTACAATCCAAAAACCGAGGCACTGCCGTAACGAGCCTCAGTGACGGGACAGCCCTTTGGATTTGAAAAATGCCACTGCCTTTTCTGTAAAACTCCCATCATCCTGATAAAACAGCCCAGAGGAAAGCAGGACGGGGGCTCCGACCCAGCGTGGCATCCGCTCCATCGGGAACGTGGCACTCGCAGCCACCGGCCGCTATTTAGGTTTAGAAACCCCTCCAGATTAGCACGCTGGCACGGCGTGGATTCCAGGGCAGCGGCGGCCGCCTCCGCACCGCCGGCCAGGCAGCTACGCCAGGCAGCAATTAGCCTGCACTGAGCACGCACTGGGAAGCCTGGCTCCCGAGGATTAAAAGCGGAGTGGTGGTGCTGGAGTTTGCCGGCTAGCTCCCAGGAAGCCCCGCATGGGTTAAAGTGTGGCATGCACGGTGCTGTACGGTGCTGCATGGTGCTGTGCGGTGCTGTAGAGTGCTGTGTGGTGCTGTGCAGTGCTGTACGATGCTATACGGTGCTGTACGATGCTATACGGTGCTGTGCAGTGCTGTACGGTGCTGTACGGTGCTATAAGCACTCCCCCAGCTCAGGCATTCTTCTGCGTAACTTGATCTTACTTCTGTCTGCTTTTAACAGATAGGCGAGGTGAAGTTATGTTAAACATGTCGCAGTAAGTTTGATTCGCACCGCTTTGGTCTGCTTTTCTTCCTTGATTAGCTTTAATCAAACCCTCCACGTTACATGACCTTAATAAAGCTATTTTTCCTGACAAGCGAAGACCGTCTTAACAAGCAAAGCTCATCTGGCCTGAAACTAAAGCCAAGTCAAGATGGTGTTTTAGGTCCTCATTAAAGTCCACAGCATGAAGCAAGAGGGGAAATGATGAAATGGTGCTCCACCAAACCATCTCTCCTTTACATTTAATTAGAGGAATTATACGCAACCCAGTAGATGCCTTGGGAAGGCAATCACCATTGGTTTTGTAAAGAGCCCGGCGGTATAAAAGGGGGCAGCTAAGGCTTTAGCAAAGGGTAAATTAACACCAGGAGCCAGGTGGACTTTGGGATCAACCGCAGAAAAAAAAAAAAAATCATATGGTGTTAATATGAAAAGAGCTCCAAAGCCACCCAGCCCTGCTCCGGAGCTCACGTGGGCAGCGTACAGCGACCCCGAAATGCTTCAGAGGGAAAGTTTCCAGGCGGCGGCGTGTTTATTCTCCCTCAGTCCTTTCCTTCGGTTGCTGCTGACTCACGCAGGTTGGGTGAAATATTGACGGCCGCGGAGGACCGAGCGGCAAGGCGAAGGAAAAGCCCCGGCAGGGAGCGATGCCACGGGGCTTGGCAGTGGGTGAGGAAATCAGCCACATGCAGACAAAATGCGGTCAAGCAGCCGCCCCACACAGAGGATGTCCCTTACACTCATTAGCATTGTGTTTGTAGCAGAGCTTATCAAAAAACAGCCAACAGACATAATCTGTGGTTTACGCTTTCTTTCGTTCCCTTTTTTTCTTTCACTCTCTTGTTTTCCTTTTTTTTTTTTTTTTTTTTTTTTTGAGGGTTTTTAAAGGGATGTAATCCACTCTGGTTTATTGCCGTTGCCTCTGGACGTGCTGCAGCTCCAGCCAGCAGTTATTCCAGCCTCTCCAGCCTCCCTGCGAAGGTCTGCGCGGCTGCTGCTGCTGCTGCGGGCTTGACTGCTACTAAATTGTAAACCGCAGGGCTGCCTTAACCCTTTGCCGTCTGCGCAGCTCCCCAAGTCGTGGGTGTTGCAAGGGGGAATCGCTGGCCGAGGGCAGCGGGGCCTCGGTCCCAAGAGGTTTTCCTGGAAAGGCTGCACAAAGTCCCAGCTCCGGCAGCCCAGCGGGACACAGGGACCCTTTGCAAACCTGAGCCACCCGGGGCTTTCTCCCAGCTCCACCAAAATATATTTTTGCACTTTGAATGGCTCTTCCTTCCCTGCACAGCTGAGGGGTTGGGGGTGTGCCAAGTGAGATGACACTCTCCCCATGCTGCCGTCCCACCAACTCCCTCGCACCTCTCCCAGTGGGCTCTGCGGATGCCCCAAATCCACCAACTTTACTACATGCAGCCGGAGTCCTCTCCTGGCTGCCGGGGAGGCCCACGGGTATGGCCTCACACGGTGAAGGGGTCTGGAGGCTGCACCCCCGTCCTGCCCGGCAGCTTCGGTGGGGTTAGAGAAGGTGTCTGCAGCCCCCAGTGCCAACATCACCACGATTTGTGAACCTGCAATCTCCTGCACCTACTACAGACATCACGCCCAGCACCCTCTGTTTTCCTCATCTCCACAATTTCATCCCTAAACTCCACGTTTCCCTCTTGGGAACAGAAACGCCTTGCTGCGATACGGTCAGAGGCACCTTGGGTGCGCAGTTGCGTTTGCAAAGTGCTTTCCTGGCTGTGCGTGTCCCTTCCCATTCCTCCACATCTCCCCCACTGCGGGGATAAGCCAGGGATGTTCATCCTCCCACATGTCGTGAGCCGACAGCTGTCCTTCCCTGCCCCAGTACCACCGAAAATCAATTCTTTGCTCTCTTGTCCAAGAGGATATTTGCAAATAATTTCCTAAAAAGGCAATCTAAAAATGGCCCTGTTGTTACCCATATTTGTACACAGGCTCGTGAGCGACGGGATTCCTTGGGCTTGTCTACATGGGGACAATTGAAATGGATGTGAAATAACTTTAAAGTGGATTAGCTAAACTGCATTACATCCTTATGTAGACACTGTCATTTAGAAATGAAACGGCCTTAATTTGCTTTAGTTGAATTTTGCTTTAGCAATTTAATAAAGACACTTTAAAGTCTGAGTGAGGAGTTTACACAGGGATTTAATGCAGTTTAATTAATCCACTTTAAATTTACAATTTTAATTAATTAGGATGAACTTTCCTTAAGCGTTCCCATCAAGATAGTGGTACAGCATTTCCAGCCACCTGGCACAATGACCTGACGATTCGTGACTGGGAAGAGCCGTTGCAACGATGCATGACTGGTCCGGTCCCCAGAGTTGGGTACATAAAGGAAGTAATTTAAAAGTCCTCCTGGTCTGGCCATGGCCAAGAAGTCCTTCCCTGCAGTAAATTACCTCTGGAGAACCCAAGTTCCTGCTGTAATGAGCCACCATCCTCCCAAGTGCTTTAGGTTCTTGCGTTGCCCACGAAACCATAAGCAGAAGCATCTGTCTCATGTGAAAGGGGTTTGGAAAGATGTGGCCCAGGAGAACGGCACAACAGCCTCCTTCAGCTCTGCGAGCGCTGCGCCGCGCTGTGCTGACCACTGAAAGGGTTTCAGTTTCTCACCCGGCTTATGTGGTGGTTTTGCAGTATTGGCAAACCCACAAAAAAACCTTCTGTGTCGGAGTCCTGCGAACCCGCCTGCACCTGGAGTGGGGCTGGCCAGGGCTGCAGAGCTCCCGTTGCCCATATTTATTTATCATTGGTAGAAATGCCTGCTGTGCTCATCATGCAGATGGCCTCTCCTTGAGATGCTGGCCTTGCCCTAGGTTCACATCATCAGACTTCAGCCTCCGAAGCCCGCTGGCAAGGGTGGATTTTGTGCAGTGCTGTTTATGAGGGGGTTTGCACAAAAGTTTCTTTCCATGAACTGGAACATCTTGCTTGGCTCTCCAAGACCCATTCAGTCTCCTCCCAGACCTGCAGCTCCTTTGAGGTTTGATTTCCATGGGACCCCTTGGTGTGCTGGCCTCAGCATCCACCCCATGTCCTCCTGCCCAAGCCCCACAGCCGTCTCCATCCGTGGGAAATCCTCCAGCAGCATAAGGTGTACCCACGGCTGTTGTTTTTTGGGCTATGATCTTCTATGACCCTCTACTGCGTAGAGGAGCGTTTCACTGAGACTTCGGCCTCCGGCTTACAGCAGGTTGTAGGGAATACATGGTGTTGAGTGCATGAGGCATCTTATGGCTTATTCAGGGCTTAAAAAATACCAGAACGGTGAAATGTGATCCCCATGTGCTGCTGCCTGGTAGCTAATCAGCAAATTGTAGTTAAACACAGGGCTGTGCAGGGCTGTCCTCAGTTCCTAAGGTCTTGCTTGGAGGGGAGGGTTGTAGCTACAAGTAAGGGGCAATCACTTGCAATTTGCCTTTATGAGGATAACAAGTCAGTGCGGGAGGTTACTGACATACCCATTTGCTCCTGTAATAGCACCTTGCAGTCATTCCCAAAGACCAGCGGACAGTAAGGTGCAGTTTTACCAGGGCTGGGTACGCGCGGGCAGTCTTTGCCCCGAAGAGCCTGCACGCCACATTGGCTAGAGGAGAGTTACGGCTCCTGAGCTGAGTGAGCACACAGCAATATTAGCACCAGGATTTGGGGCTTGCATAAATCTCTAAGGGATTTTTTTTTTTTCCGAAGATGTTAGGGAATGGGAAAGGTGAAGGAGATAAAGCGGCAGATGAGTGGGGCTAAAGTGTCCAGCGTGAGAAGTGAAAAAGCTTAGCAGACACCCATAAATGATTTGGGCACTTCTTAAATCCTGGTCAGCGTTGCAGCAGGAGGGGTGTGGGGGGCAACCGGGGTGCACGCAGTGCCCACAGTGGCGAGGATCCCTGCCTGCTGCTCACTCCCCAGCACATGGCCTGGAGCATCTGTACCTCCCTCCTTCCTGCGCGGCATGCCAGGGCGCTGGGCACAACTCATTTGTAAACACCACAGTGCTTTTTATGATTGCTAGGGCAGTGCCAAAACCCAACACAGGCTTGCTCGCAGCCTCCATCGCACTCCCCTGCTGCCACGGTCCAAAGTGACGTCATTTATTGAAGAAGGGGTCTGCCACCAACTGCAAGCTCAGAAGTGCCAATTTTATTTAAAAGCTTCTCTTTTGCAGGGCATGGGGTTTATCCGTGGCTAAAAGGAGGTGGGGAAGAGCATTCCTTGGCTTTTATGCTTGGATGTCTCTAGGCTAAACAAAGTAGAGGAAGTTTTCTGTTGCTAAATGCCTGGTAATCATGTATTTATCCTAAATTTAGGGCTAGCCCTTTTTCTCCGTCATGCGAAGGGACAAGGGAGTTAAAACCAAATCAATGGCAAGCGTCTGGATAGAGACAGTCTTTCTAACAGCCATAAAAAGATTGCCTTTGATAGGGATTTTGTTATTTCACTGTGGAAGTCATTATAAGGGAAGATCTCATATCGCTGTAAAGTTAGCCACTAGATTAGCTATTCATATATTTTATTGGTAAAAAATATGACGGGGGATTATCGTGTGAGAACTTTGTGGAAAATAAAAGAGATAAAAGCAGTTTAACTGTCAGTACATTAAGGCTGTGGTTAGCTCTGCATAGTGTTACTGGATGGAAGGAGACCGGGTCTCCGAGAACTATTGTTTTTCTGTTTAGATACGCATGGACCGTGCTAGGGCTTGATGAGAGTAATGAGCCCAGGTAGCTGAAAGAGGAGAAGTTAAAAATGAAAAAGGGGTTGGTTTGGCCAAAGCGATGGAGACATTTGGGGAAGTGCACTGATGCGGGGGCCAAGCACAGTTTGTCCCCATAGCCATGCAGAGGATGAGTCGTTGTCCAGCTGCAAAAGGGCTCTGGGCCATGTGAATGCAGAAGGTGATGGCAATCAGAGCATTTGTGTAGCCTTCCTTGCACATGCATCCTGGGGGTTTTTTCACCTCCATTGTTTTTCATTTGTCCATGTTTTTGGCTGCAGACATTCAGAAGTCCTGGACAAATGGCTGCGGTAAACATACAAATTGGTTGCACAGCAAGCGTGCAGGGAGCATGCACGGGGCTTGCCGCAGCAGCCCGTGCTCTGCGTTCATCTGTGCAGCACATGTGTACCGGGGCTGAGGCACTGAGCTGGCTTCTGGGGTGCGAGATGGAGCCTGGCCGCCCAACCGCTCCTCTGGAGCAGGTTGAAATGTGACCAGTGATTTTCATGTGAAGATCTTTTCCTGGAGGGATCATAGCTTAGTGGTGGGGAGGGCTTGAGGCTTCTCTGCTTGGCTGCCAGGAGCCTTGGGGAAGGTGGACCGCCGTGACAGGGAGGTAAGTGGGCTGCAGAAGAAGTCCCCAGGGTGGAGGCCCTTCTTTGTGTCTAGCTCAGATGGACTGCAGGAGAATGGGTAATGTGATTTAGGAGAGCCCTTGGTTTGGGGAGTTTGAGAAGCATGCTTGGGTCCGTGTTCTTCAGCAGGGCACTCAAGCCAGTGCTTTATAGAAGACAGAGAGATGCTGTATTGAACAGATGCCTTCATCGCTGGCTATACCCAAATAGAAATCCATGTTGTCATTGTCACCAGTGGTGCAGGATTATATTCTTCATTTATGGCTTCCTTTACATGAAAACAAACTGTTCAGCACCTAAGGCTAATATTGCACCTTGTTTAGACTCTGGCCGTACCATGTTGCCATCCATCCGAGCTCCTCCTAAGTGTAACTACAAAGTCCTGTTGTGTGTCATGGGTTGCACTGCTTATAGTTTGCAGGTTTGGACACTTCAATGTCTTGATCGGTTCTGCTTTGCATGCCAAAGTGTTTTCATTAGCACAGCATTCATGCATGTGAGATTGTCGCTAACTGATATAATTAACCAGTATGTCAAAGGCTATTTGTTTATTGCACATGCAATGGCTTTTATGGAGTAAGAAACCCTTTCTGCTGACACCATGCGAATGCGAACATGCTAAACTGGAGGAATAGCCATGAGCTGGAGGTGGAAGTTATGAACAATGATTGTACTTAAAAGAAGCAAAAATAATAACAGAGATTTGAATGGGTTTGAGTAAAGATGATCAGTGTGTGAAGAAAGGAAGACAGGGATGAGGAAAAGAGAGTTTGTCAGATAATTTCCCTCCTCCTCCCCCCAATTTTTATTATAGGAGAATATAATCTTATTCAGAAACACAAGTGTCTTCTGTATCAGGTGCCTTGACTGTGAACTCTTTGGGCCTGCTGTATATCATGTCACTTTGCCATCATGTTGGACATCTGTGCAGCTTTTAAGAGATCTTTTCAGGAAATTTTTCTTTTTACTTATTTATAAATAAATATTGCTGAGGTGGTCCTCACAGCAGGACTCAGCAGTTCCTACACTGTGAAATGTGAACCGTAGTGTCCATGTGTTAAGTATTAAAATGTGTAGTTTGTAATGAAAAGGTGGGGGCTCACATTCGTGAAGGTCTGAAGAAGTTTTGAGGGTTGACAGTGGTTTGTGTCCCAACAAATCTGTTGGCTGCTGCTGCTGCAGAGAAACCCAAATGCATGCCATAGATAGCTCAGGAAATGTCAAAACCTCTTGTCCCCTTGTGTTGGAGGTATCCCAAAATCCCACTTAGGGTCCCTCCTCCACACCTTCTTTCAAATCAGTTGCTTCTGCTCCCATGGCTTCAGGTCCTGTAATGCCCAGTCCATTGTTCCTGTCCCACTCTGCCTCCCTCCACTCAGTCCCATGGCTCAGCCCCTTTCCATAGCTACTTCTGTGGAAGCAGTTAAACCATCAGCATTATTTAACACCATCAAAAGTGGCTTTCTTGCTTCCTCTCTTCCCATTGCTGCTTCTTCTCCTTCCTCCAGTTGCTGGAACCACTGCCAACTGATGGCCAAAACCTGGGCTCCATCTTCAACTTCTTGTTCCGCAAACGTGCAAACAATTTGTACCTCCCCGTCTCTCCCTTGCCTTGCCCATCCCTCAACATGTGATTGCTCTTTTTTGCTAGTCCCGGCTGCTGCAAAGCTGTAAATTCCGTGGCCTGGATTTTCTTAATCTCTTCCATCTACACCACCTCATGTTGATGCTCGATGTTATCCCTGGCCTTCGACCCTGGCTGTGCCATCCCTTGAAGCATCTCTGACTCCCAGCCATGCTCTCCCTTAGCACTTGCATGTTTATTTGCTGTTCTCCTTTGCTCTGCCTCCTCTCCCTTCTCTCTCCTCCAGCCTTCCT
This sequence comes from Pandion haliaetus, assembly GCA_013401275.1. Lineage (NCBI taxonomy): Eukaryota > Metazoa > Chordata > Aves > Accipitriformes > Pandionidae > Pandion > Pandion haliaetus. Next base: position 268,806 of record VYZV01005497.1, on the reverse strand, counting down.
TGCCCCTTGATTCAGAAGCACTCTTGTGTCTTCCTCACCCATCACCTTCCCTGACCTCATCTGGTCCTTTCCATCCTGGGTGCATCCTTAGGACCCTCATCTCCCGTGTGTCTTTGGGCCACAGGAGTTGTCCGTGACACTACGCCTCATAAAGAAAAATCACATAAGTTGCGTATCTGTGCATTCCTCCCCTTGTTAACTTTTCACCTGCTCCTTCTTAGCACTTTGTTGTTGTCTTTGGCTTATCTTGCACGGTAATCTCTTCAGGGCACAGTGGTCTGTGTGTTCCTATAATTCATACCGTGCCTGGTGCAATGCAGCCTTTATGCTGTTGGGTACATGGGAACATTTCTAATGCAAAAAACTAATAGCTAGGAAGGGAGTTAAAAAATTAGAAAGGACTCCAAACCCATGTCACATATTCTCTTGCAAGGAATGGGGAAAAAAATTGTTTATTCTGGCCCCAAATTTTAATCACCCAAGGGCTGTTAAGATAAAAATAGTCAGTTCTGCCTTCTGTTTATGGTATACTTGGTTGAGTGCAAGCCAATTTTGAAGCTGAACATACTGTCTGCTATTTTTGCTTGATTTTAGATTCCACATTTTAAATAGTTTCTTTAACAAGAAGCATATTTTCACTGATACAAACTTAGCTTGAGGAGAAGCATCCTGAAGTTCCAGCCATATTGAAGATCAGTGAAATGTAGTAAACTCTGGTTTTAAGGGTTTTGTTTTCTCCAAGAGCTGAAATGAAGAGTGTGTTCTGGCAACAAGTGCTGGCACGTTGTTCATTAAAAGCTCTCTTCCGAGCCTTGGTTCCCACACACATGTGCCCTCATTCTTTAGCGGAGCTTCCAGGCAAGGGCATTGGCAGTGCTCTAGTCTGATCTTCAGCCATACAATTTGTCTTAATTGTCTACTAGCATCTAGGCAAGACTTAGCTCACGGGTGGCCACAGCAAGGGGCCACATGCAAACCGATGAGCTTCTTAATGTGGCCTGCCCGGCAATCGGATGATTTAATTATCTGTGCCCGTCGTAGGCTGCCTGGCTGCTCCCCATCCCGCCTGCCCTCAGGCACGGCGGGCTTAACCACATGCAGCCATGGGGGCAGCTGCATTTGATCTTCCTCGCCAACGCGAGGGTCCGGCCCTGACAACAGCCTCTCTGTTCAGTGCTTTCTTTCCCCTTCTTTCTTTTTCCGCTTCGTTTGGCACCGTGCCCCCAGCATCATTTGTGTGTAGGGGAGGATGGGAGAGTTGGATGGCAGAAACTTAGAAGATGGGGTTGGGTGTTGACAATCCCAATGATTAATTGATCCTCCGAGGATCCAAGATGATTTGCTGAAGCATCAATAATAGAAATCCTGTCATTATACACTATTTACTTGGTCTTTCTGTGGGAAGACATCCTGTCTCACTATGCGTCTGCATCGTGTGTCTCACGCGGGGCCAGCCTGCCATTCCTGGGGCACGAAGGACCGGGCTGTCACCCGCAAACTTTCTTCCATCACACGGTGCTCTCACGTGGTGTAGAAAAATCGAGCATGTCCAGTGCAGTGATTATTTTCAAAAGTCAGCTCAGTAAAGCCCTTCACTCTCGAAGCTTCTGGAAAATAACTCAATCCTCTTTAACTAGCACGGAGCACTGGGATTGGGCTGGGTCTGGGTAGGACGTGGAAGGCAGAGGGGCCATGGTCCGCTGCCTGGGACACTTCACTGCTGAAAAGCTGTTTGGACACTTGTGGCACATTTGCCCGTAGCGTCTCCTGCTCCTACCGCATGTCAAGTAAGGGCAGGAGACGGTGCGAAAGAAGCATCAGGATCAGGATGACCTCATGCCCTGGGGCAGAGATCAGGGATGTCTCCGAGGATGACCTCTTGCTGTCCTGATCTCTTCTGATCTGCCCAGGTTGAAATGCAGCTACTCGTTTGTCTTGCTCCTACCTGTGAAGTTGGCTCTACTACCTGTTAGCAAGAAAAGGAAAGTAGGTGACACCCAGGCGGGACAGTGCTGATCTGCGCTGCATCAGGGGCTTTCCCTCATGTCACTCTGGTGCGCTCCTCTGCCTGTGCGAACTGAAGAAAGGAGAAAGCTTTCTGATGATCACTGTTGGTATGTTGAAGTGCCTGTCTTGCTTTTGTGAGGGGAGGCGTCTGCTCGAGTGCGTGTAGAGTATTTGTACGCTCCTCCTTAAATGTGCTAACGACAGTGTCAGACAGTGCTGCATATCGATAGTGCTCTTCATGTGAGTATCTGAAAGGCTTTGGGGAACCTTGAATAATTCTTCCAACTTCCAGTCTCTACCATGATCAGGGTCTCACCCCCCTCCTGACTCTGATGCTCCAAACATGTGATACCAATATCACGGATGCTTTAGAAATCTTTGGAGAAGGAGAGGTGGCCAGGCTGTGTCTGACAGTACCATGAACAGCCCTCACGGGGCTGAATGCACTTCCACATCTCTATGTCAAGGCACAATTTCACCCAAGGATTTTGTGGTATTTTTCATCTGTACTAAGTGTAGGGGAGTCAAATATTTCCAGGTGGTGTAAGTCTCTACTGCTGGGCCAAGAAGGACTGTCCTTTGGGTAGTTAATACATCTCAGACCTGCTGGTAGAATATAAAGTCTTAAACATTATTAATGCTTTAGCAGACACCTTAGGAAGCATTCATACTCCCGTCTGCGTTTTGCTTTCATGCATGATGATGCCTGGGGTGAAAGTATTTCATGGAGTTAGGAAAAGACCACCAAAAGGGCTTGGTTCTGCCAGTCATTGAGAATATTTTATTCTTTCACTGGTGTGGATCAAGTTCAGCTCCTGGATCCTGCTCGCTGGGTTGTTTTGATGGGTTTCACTTTCTGAAAATACTGATTGTTGGTATTGAGTCATCACCAGATTGGGGAATGCTCTACCAGTGCCCCTGCGCCCATTACATGCCTCCAGAAATCCTCTTTGCAAAGATCCTCTGCTTGCCAGCCAAGCCCATGCCTGGGGAGAAGGTGGCTTTGTGCACCCAGGGCGTTTTGGCTGCCATGCTGTGGTGTGCACCGTTTTCTGCTCGGGTCCCAGCTGCGGTCCCTACAGCCACCTCCACCACGTCTCCAAAATTATTCCGCTGCATGGCGTGCGAGTCATGAGCAAACCTGCGATGGCAAGATAGGGTGGCAGGATGGGACAGCTGATTTTAATTATTTTATATATAAATAACTTTCAGATAGTTTGCAAGTTTGGCAATAGCTGCCAGTGTAGCAATGTGACCTTGTTACTCTTACCCCATTCCTCTGAGTGTTTGTCTCACTCACTTGTTTTTCCATACCTTAAATTAGATTGCAAGTGGTTGGGGAAGGGGCTGGGGCCACCTCTGCCCCTGCAAGGCCCTGCGGGGTCCTACCGCAGCAATAACAAATAGCGATAAAACATCGGTTTGGGATCTGTCGAGTCGGTGAGGGTATGAAAGCCCTAAGTGTTGTGTTTTTCCCCGGGGCAGTGCGGTCGGTCCCCGTCCTCCGGCTCTCTGCGGTTTGCCTCACCGCCCCACGTGAGAATCTTTGCTGGCAGGCAGGGCACAAAGCAGGGGCTGCCGGCATCCCCCAGCCTGCCTTTGAGGGGGGACGGGGGGATGGGGGGGGAACGGGTGTCCTGGATTTTAGCACTTTGGGGAGTTTATTAGTGTTGACAGTGTGTGAACTTGACATCCTTTGTAATAATGTGGTTTTAAAATCTGCATTATTCATGCTCACTTTTTGAATACAGGCCCACTGTGTAAGTTCGGGAGGAAAATTAATTAAATAAATGTCAGTATCCTTGAAGAGCACGTGAGATTTCACATTGCAGGATAACAGCTCCGGCTGCTTTAACCACCTAGGGGAGTAAAGGGTGGGAAGAGGAAGGTCTGGACTTAGGTGTATATCCTTTCCCTCACCCTTAACTCAATTCCTGATGAAAACTGGAAAGATTAGTTAAAGAGAAATGAGTCTGGCCACACAGATCAGTAATATTTCCTATTTTTATTAATAATTGTAGTTTGTTCTCCTGCTCTTTATTTATGGCACAAATAAATATGTACTGGATGGTTCTGAATGAGTTTATCACGGGAAACACCCTTCTACTCTTAGGTTAACGTTTAAAATTAAACCGTAGAGCAGATGGCTAAGGATGCACTGGCTGGATAAGCCAGACAACTGCACCGGCGGATTGAAATGTAATTACACCCATGAATATTATTTGCAAGAGTAACTGATAGTTGTAAAAGTTGTGTTCCTTCTGAAGCACACAGTGAAGCCAAGGTGCGATGGGACAAATAATGCCAGGAGGGCTGAATACAAAAAGGAAACTTAATTTTTTAAGTGAAACTTGTAGATATTTCTCAGGAGGAGGACTCACCTTTGGTTCTGTAGCTGGAGGCTGCACCTTCCCAGGCTGGGAGTGATGGCAGGACTGCCCGGGGATGCTTCTCCGAGCAGAGCCCTCCTATGGTGTCACCCGGGCTGGAAAGAAAAAAGAGTAGGTATTGCCAGAGAAGATGCTTTGTAGTTAAAAAGTACACAAAGAAATAAAAAACTGCTTGTTAGGTCAAATTAGCACTTTATTATGATTACTCTAGTTGTTTTCAAAAGTCCTTGCTGAAGGCAGGTGTCCATCCCTGTGATGGAGATCACCGAGCTTATGGTCCAAGCATTCGACCTTCTTGGTGCTTGGTTTTTACGTTATCCTCCAAATTACTGAGGAGCCGTCTTTAACTTAATACGTCTATGCAGGGCCCTCAAAGTAAAGTGTGTTTGCATTAAATGGTAGAAGCCTTTCTTCCAAAGCAAAGCAGGGGAGGGCAGGACCCGAAGAACTCGTGTCTGCGCCAGCGTGAGGATCAGGAGCTGCTCTTCAGGTGGGTGCAGCGGGTGGCTGGGAAGGTCCATGGTGCAGTTCATGTGTAAAATAAAATGTGAAAAAGAGAACTGGGAGTACCGCGGTGATTTTGCACAGGTCTACACGGCGTGGGCTCACTCACAAAATCAAGTGTACGTACAGTCCTTGCAGCACTCCAGTGATTTTGAATTGCTTGACATTGTGGGAGCACTCCAATGTCGGTCTCTTTAAAACTCAAGAGCCTCCACGTTATCTGAAGCACAGCTTCGTTTTAAAACCGAGTCAAACAGCACCCTCGTCTCCTGGTTTCAAACGTGAGGATATGTTGTTACACACACCCAAGGACACAGTTAATGCACGGGGCAGGAGGAGAGGAAGGAATCGGGGCAGGCGGGAGAGCCCGGCAGCCCTGAATGTGCTTTCCCACTAATGCTGAGAAGAAACAAAATAAGATTGCAGCCCATGAATGTCCGTCATTGAGAAAGGGGAGTTTAGAAATAGCCCCAAAGATAAAGGAGGGCATTTATCGCCACGATTGTTTGGCAGAAAAAGCAATTTACATAGTCTGCTGATGGTCAATCAGGAACATGCTGCAAGGGGCCTGCTGGTTGTCTCAGACGGAGCTGACGGTTTTACTGGTCGAGTTTTGTTTCAACTTAATGAAGTAAGTACTTTGCCTGCGTCCAGGCGCTGACGGGGAAGGTTTGTAAACTCCTTGCCTTTGTTGGGGTGACTGAAGTATTTTTTTCTTCCTTTTAACCAGCCATTTTTGTTTCTTCTCAAATTCGTTGCCATAGACAAAGGGTACGTTTACTGTAAAAAAAAAAAAAAAAGAAGAAGAAAAAAAAAAAGGCTGTAAACCTGGTTTGCATCTTGAGTCCTGAAAAGACCATTTTTTATGCAGGGGAAGAGAAGAGCCTTAGAAAAGGCAGGAGGCAGGGACGGAGGGCGAGGGGGTGGGGAGCTGGAGATTTATGGCCCTTTGAAGGCGAGCTTTTCTGCTGAGCATCCTGCCTGGGCGCTGTGGGCTGAGGCGGTGGCTGGACTGGGGCTGGGACCTGCACCTCACGAAGAACCCAGATACAGCCGGAACAAAGCGGGAGGTGCAGGTCCTGACACCTCCGCCCAATTTCTCTCAACGGTGCAGTTTCAGAGCCGATGACCTGGACCTCCCAGTGTCAATGAAATTACACCCACCTCAGCTGACGTGGATGCTTAGTTTGAAATCATCAAGCGACCTGAGGTTTTTGAGGTTGGTTTTTTTTTTTTTCTTGATGTGGAAACGGCTGTCGCTGTTTGATATCAGCCTACTTTGGAATACCGCAGCCTGCCCGTGCTCAAAGAGAGCAGCACATAGGCAGCCCAAATGCTGCCCAGCTATACAATAATAATTGAAGATACTTAAAAATGTATGTATCTTCCATCTTTCCCATATGGCCTCCTTAGGCAACATGACCTTATGTGGCCATTATCTGACCTCTCTTACACTTGGATTACTCGGTACAAAGCAAATTTATGGTTGTTTATTCTCTCCTCCTATCAGCTATTAGTGCCTAATCATATGGTCTATCGATCAAGTGATTAATCGCCTGCCTAAAGAGGCAGCAGGTCCCGGGGAATGCTGCACTGCACCAGCCTGAACTTCAACCTCTTATACAAACTGGCAGAGTAAAGGCATTAGTCACTGCCTGAAGCTCGGGGTTGGTATGCCGCGGGAACGCCGGGAGGTAAAGCCCCCGGCTTTCTTCAGCAGCCGACTTTGTATTTCCCTTTCTTAATGGATAAAACTCCACCTAGCTGAGCGGGCATACAGTTGTAAATGGGATGATTTCCAATGCATCCTATAAATAATGATCAAAGAGGAAAATATGTGGGCCTTATTACAACAGTGCCCGCTAGTGCTGCTATAATTAAGGGTCTGTCAGCATTTCTATTATAAACCCTTATTTTCAAGGGTTTATAACTCTGCCATAAAATTTTGCTCTGGCTGAGACTTGGCATAAAACGTCCCAGCATGTGACCGGTTTTTCTTGTTACCAAATTGTTAAAAAACTAGCGATCAGCCCCGTTTTAGTTATAACAACATCCATGCACCTTTGTGTTTCAGAACCACTTTTACTTCTTAAACAAGCAGCTTACTATTAAAACGAAATTAGCATTTGAAAATCAAAAGTGGGCATCGAGCCCCTCTGCTCTTTATTTTAGCCAGCCTTAAAAACGAACGTGGTATTCCCTTCTGTGTGTTGTTGAGTTGATGGCACCCACACCGTTGCCATCAGTGTAACGTGCTACAGCCAACATCTTGCAAGGGTCTTCCAGGGGTGCAGGGCTTGTGCTTGGTTCTAGCCCTGCCTGGCTTTGCAAGGCTCGCTAGTTCCCTGGCAGGTACGTGCTCAAAGCAGCAATTATTAAAACCAGTGGGATGATTTCAGCCATCAACGATTCTGTATAAATCCAGAGTAACTGGATCCAGAGTAACATGGGTGCCCAGTATGCTTCAGTTTAGCCGGAGTGCTGAACTGCCTTAAGTGGATTTATTCATCTCTCTGTGATCCATGCACGTAAACTCCTGCTAATGAGAATTACAGCTTTGTTGAAGGGGGGAATCTAGAGTTCAGTTTGAGTGAAACTGAGGGAATTTCACTCTAAAAATGCATATTAAATTTTAAAAACGTAAGGTTGCCATACCTGTACCCCTCTGGTTGCAACGGGAGTATGTTCCATTTCCAGAAACATGTCCTTGATGTGTTAGCAAAGGACAGCAAGTTGGCTCAAAAAGATGCAGCCACTTAAAAACATTGTTTCTCTCGGGACAACACGCCAAAATGCAAAAATAAATTAAACATAAGCAGATGCTGTGCCTCCTTTCCGTTTTTGGCTAGCACATCCCATTATGGGACTACTAGTGGGACAACTGAGAATGACTGACATTTACTCAAACTTAAGGCCTTATTGGACTGCCCTGGCAGAAGTGATAAAAATTCAGGTTTATGCTAGTATTACAACTGAATGTTTCACCGACTTGTTAAGGCATGCATTGCATCAATATAGTTGTTTCGCCTGTCCTAATTTTATACTATTTCTCTTTTTTTAAAAAGACCCGATCGGGTTGATTAACATCGGCTTGGGTTTTCAAAGGAGGACGAGGGAAATAGGGACCCAGCTCCTACTGAAAATCCCAACCTCAAAAAAAACGCAGAGTTCCTACCCTGGCAGGGATCCCACAGCTAAGCTCTTTCCATTTCCAGAAAAATCATTGAGCTGAGGCTAAGAACGTTCATCTGGTGCCTGTCGAGTGTATTGTCTGAATATAAACACAATGATTCTGGAGCAGGGAAAGAGCCGGCGACTTAAATGGATTTACACTGGCTAAGAACCTGGCCTTCTACACTCGACTTCTGACATTACGTGAAAGTAAACATTGAGCTGAACTATTTGGTGATTTAAATGGTGGTTTAAGATGTGTGCGGTTACCAGGCAGTTGCTCTTATGGCGAGTCTCACAAGGTTTGATGTTTTCCTTAAGGTTCCAGGTACCAAAAGATTTCCATGTTCATCTGAGCTGTCATAAAAAAAAAAAAAAACAGAAAAAAAAAAGAGAAAAGCTCAAGTTTCTAACTCTTGAGAAAAGCCTGAAAATGTTCCTTGTCTGCACTTTAATAGATAAGAAAGCAGAAGGCAAAGAGAAAAAAAGAAGTCTGAAAATGCCATGATTTTTGAGATGTGACATATGCTTTTCCTGTGCTCCGGGTTGGCAGGAGGAGTTGCATGGTGGATGCAGCCCCTCCAGAAAGCAGGTGCAGGAGCCCAAACGAGCTGCGCTTCCTCTGTTTCAGTGGAATCAGATCCATCCATCGCTTTTCCTTACTCCTGTGCTTCATCGTGCAGCAGACTGCTGCAGGTTGTTTGCAGGAGGCATAATAAATAGTTGTGTATGTGCCCTAAAATTATCATGTTCCTTGGACATTGGTTAAGATGAGGGCCCTGGGACTACTGAAGGGCTAATGCTGTTACCCTGCGTTGACAAGGCGTACGTACAGTTGCATGGCGTAGAGCTGCAGGAGGGCCAAAAAGTCCCAGGACAGAAATAAACACATCTGCTGGGCAACCCGAAACGCTCACTTTTATGTGTTGCAGGCCAGAAAGTGTGGGCGAGCAGTTTTCCAGGATGACGATGGTGGCCTGGGTGCTCCTGTAGCCTGGCACAGCATGAACTTGGACGGGAATGTGGGTTCCCAGGGGACTCCAAACAAGCTGTGCCAGCCACCACGGGGCTGTTTCTTCTCCAGCCTGGGGTTTGGCTGAGGTAGCAGCGTGTGTGCCACCAGCCTGCTGCTGGCTACGAGGGTACCCTCGAGTCACCCTTCAACAGACTGTCCCTGAGCTGTAGGGGGGCTGCAGCGATGGTCCTTGAAGCCTTTGGTCCCTTCCCTCCAGGTCTTCTGCAGGGATGCAAAATTTTGGGCTCCTCTTGCATCCACCTAGGATCATGAAGGGCCATTCCCGCTCGAGGACAAAGCAGGACATCCTCTTTGCCCCCGTCCTCCCCTCTGAGAGTGTTACTTATTTAACTTCAAAATGAGGGAAGGCTCTTCTGCGCTGCACATTTTTGGCTGCATGGCGGAGAAGAGCTAACGTCCTTATCCATGTGGGCTTGTGCAAACGGAGCGCCGAGGGCAGAGTCTCAGCGGGTGCAAATTGCTCTTGCAAAGTCGTCGGGGGCGTTTTGCGGATTTATACCAGACTGGGAATTCCTCCCCCCCCC
>VYZV01005497.1:247836-258744 GCA_013401275.1 Pandion haliaetus | reverse complement strand
CAACCACACAGCTTCTCTGCTGACCACAAAGAGGAAGCTTGGGGTAGCAGCCATAGGATTAATACCCACTGTCTCTTAACCCAACAGGGTGCGAAAACATTTTATAAAATCTTTTTTCCCCCCCTCCTTTCNGGGGGGGGCCTCTAAATCACCCCAGCCAGATCTGTTGTTTAAAATCTGTTTACACCCATCTCCGGAGCTTTTGCCTCGCAAATCACCAGCAACTTTGTTCGTCTCGCTGGAATGACAGGAAATATAAAAATGCGTCTGCTGTGAGGGCTGTGCGGTGTAGATCTTGATCAGTTGGAATATAATTGTTCTTAATGAAATGGAGACGACTAGCTCTTAACTGAACAGCCTTTTCTTCTTTAGAAATAATAAGATTAAGATTATGGATTCTATTAATCATTTGATCAGCTTTATTCATTCATCTTATTTCCTTTACATGCAAAAAAGCCCTACTCTCTACATGCCTTTATCTTTTAAGATGATGACATTTACATATTTCCCGGCACTGTAATGTCCCGGGCGTAATATACAGATTGCTCCGCTCTGATATTGTAAACTGGCTATTTCCATGTGCTAAGTACTCTTGGTGATGAAGATCTTAATAATATGATTAACTAAACTGTGTCGTTACGCTCTTCCTCGTGCCTCCCTTCCCCGCCACAGCCTCCTGGCTGGCTCACTTACCACAAATGGCATCAGCTGCCGGGACGTGCCTGTGTTTTGTGACCCCTGTGACAAGGAGGTGTCACATAGCACAGAGCAGAGAGGTTTGTGCGCCTCGGAGTCAAAGTGTAGTTCAGATGACCCGTGCATTAAGGGAATCTGCTTTCTTGGCGTTATGCGGGAAAGATGCTGAAAGCATGAGTTTTGAAATGTTGAGGGAATTATTAGAAGAGAAATTTGTTCCTCCGCAGCGTAGCGACAGCATTGTTATTTCTTGCTTGGATGTGCTGTTGGGAAGGTTTTATTTTGTTGTCATTAGAGAAATCTCTCTGTTGTTATAACGCTTTCTATGTGTGAAGAAATACAGACATAATGTGTATCTAGTCCATTAAAACACTCTTTCGGAGCCTCCACCTGTGGCACAGCCTCTCTGTACTGCCAATATTTTGCTGAGTACTGTTAGTAATTCCTCTCCTTCTGCATTACACAGATTAGTAGTTGCAGCGAGTTTAAAAAAAAAAACCAAAGTAGTGGCAGATTCTCTATAACTTCTGTAGCTGAACTGGAGAAGTTCCATTGCGTCTTGATCTTTTTCATCTTGGTAGAATTATACTGTAACTAATTGAATCCATTGATCACTGTCTTGTTTTTTTCCATCTTCTTCTCAGAGGATTCATTTTATAGTGTTCCGTACATCAGTCAAGAAAATGGCTGCGGTGGAATTACCAGGGTTGATAATAAAGGTAATTTAGCCCAGTTGAAATTATTTTTTATGTATCTAAGTAGGGTAACGCATTCACACGTGCTGCCTTAAATCTAGTGATGAAATACCTGCACAGTCTAGACTGCAGGATCCCGAAATAACTCTTCTCGATGACCACAGAAAGTAAGTGTAGCTGACCAAAGGACCTTTTGCAGCCTGACAACGACCAAACAATAATCAGCAATGTTAATTTGAGCAAAGAACTGGCCCAGAGCAGGATAAATAACCTCTGTTTGTGCACTTCATGGGACAGGGAGTATTTTTGGATTAGATAGCAAGTGCTTAACAAGCAAGAATAGCAGTAAGTGTCAGGAGAAGCAGCGTATGTAGCTGGTGGTTAGAAGTCTCCTGTGATTCGGGTTAGAAATAGGAGCCAAATCTGGCCTCAGCCAGGAGGGTTTTACCGTGGATGTCTGGTGGTGGCATTTAGCCCTTACTAACTTATGGTTTGGAAAAGGATTCTCCTACTAGATTAGGGTTGGTCTTCTCAGTAATACGCAAGACAGGATGTCAGGAGATCTGAGCTGAGGTCTGCCACAGATTTCCAGTATGATTTAGGTCAAGTTATCTAATCTTGCCTGCTGACACATTTTCACCCCGAGACAAGGTGACAGGCGAGTTTGTAAAACGTTTACTTAACAAAGAGGCATTTTTACTCTCTCGTTCTCACCCAGGTCAAGGGCTGAAAGCAGGAGCACAGGCATCTTCTGCTTGCAAAGCCACAGGTGTGCTTCTTGTTCCCGCTCCTGCCTGCATCCCTGAATTCGGCCCCCGGGGGCTGGTGGGCAGCATGGCCACATCCAGCCCTCCGAGATGACTGAGTCTCTTGGCCAGCGGAGTTCAGTCCCAAAAGGAGGGAACCCCGCTCGCAGTCTCTCCCTGGCAGCAGAGCAGCGGCTCCTGGAGCTGCAGGGCTGCCTACAAGCACATGCCCTTTGCCTAGATCAGCACTTTTTTGGACAATGTATAGTATTTGCAAATGGGAACTGACAATGGAAGAAATACAGCAGAGTGAAGGGTTTAATATAAAATATTTATACAGTAAAGATCTTTCATCTTTTGTCAGTCACAGGGTAGGGAAGTGAGGAATGTATTGGGAGTACATTACCAAGAGTATGTTATAAATTAAAATCTCAAATTGAATAATACTGGCTGCTAATGTGCGCAGTGTTGGAAATGAGTCACTTCTGAATCAATGTAATTTACTGTGCCAGCTGAAAGATATTTACAAAAGAAGGTATCTTCTTGTTGTTTTTTTACTTAGATTTTATTCAACACTTACAGATAGCCTATGCTGTCAACACTGACTAATTTGTCATGGAAAGAAAGTCACAGCCGTTAATACAGAGCTGTTTCAAAAGCACTTAGAAAACAGAAAGGTGGGCTTTGGGCCACATGAGTGGTCAAACAGTTTATACTCATTGTTTCCTGTCAAATGTAATACTGGTAATTAGTAATACAGCAATTTTGCAGAGATTAGTTAGTGGGAGAGAGCAGACTGACTGCTTTCTTGTAGAACTATTGAGTGCAAAAATGACTTTCCACTGCGTCCTCCCAGCCCACGTCCTTCAATGTATTTAAGCTTTTGTTTGGGCACTGGAACCTCAGTGAAGTGTTTGGTCCCTTGTCTATCACATGGTTGCCGTCATCTCGGGAGGTTGGTCTGGTTGATGGTATTACATCGTTGAGGCCAAGATAGGATTTATTAACTTGGAACACCCAACGTTTAAGGTGCAAAGTGGTATATCCACAAGGTAGGACTTTGCAAAATGTGTATTCTGAAAGCTTGTTAGCCAAATGCTGTGCATGAGCTGGTATCCTCTTATGTCTAAAAACCATTTTAGCAGGAATAAATAGTCCTGCTACAGTGCTGTACTCATGTCTGTATGGCTTCTAGTTCCTGGTGAGGGTGGCTGCCATTATTTGAGACATTTTGGCACTGCACAGACCACTTCATTGCATAGTGCAGACATGCTGTAAGGCAACCATATATTGGGAACGGGGGGTCAAACATCCAGGCAGATGCAAGGTAACAGAGGAGAGATCAACAGAAGAAAGCAGGTTTCAAAGCCAGCCTAGATTCGGATTTCTGCCTTGGTCCTCCTTCTGCCACTGATTTTTGCCACCTTGTCAAGAAAAGAAGGATGCTTTGGGAATTTCTGTCCTAGTCTGAACGATGTCAGCTCATCATTCCACTTGCGTTTTGCCACAAACTCTGTGATCCAGGCAAATACTGGGTTCCCCTCATATAAGTTTAGCTGTCTAAAATGTGTGTGCTTGGTCTAAGGTGGTTGTCTAGGCTGGTTCTGTGGTTTGGTGAAATGGGAGATGCACTCCCCAAGGGCATTTCAGCCCAGCAAAATCCTTGTGCAAACGCCTGGCTCTCACTGTTGACTCCACAAAGAGCAGAGGCACCTCGCTTTGAGATGTCCCCAACCATTAGACAGCCACATTTAGGTGAGACAAATCTCGCCTTCCGTCTCTTTGCCCTTTAGTATTTTATCAGTGCAATAAAAATAGTTTCAGATAGAGATGGTGAGAGTAAGTAGACTGAAAAATGGGGGAATATCCAAAAGGAGAGAGACGCTTGCAGTAGCTCTTACAAAGACCGATGGAACTTTCTTCTGTCTTTGCTCATTAAAGATATGTAAAGGTAACTGTAGACACTACCCAGTTAGTTATAACTTTGGAGATGCAGGTGATCTTCTGATGGATTCACGGACAAGCTTCTATACATAATAAAATATGCATTAAGGTCATATTCTAGCAGTGCAGTAGGGAAACTGGAGTATTCTTATGCCATACTTTTTGGTAGGAATGCTTCTGCTGGGTTGCATCACTGTCTGTAAATTTTATTGATTATAATTAAGTCAGTCTGTATTGCCTCTAAGAACCTACATGGGTTTAAAAATCAATACTCCTTATATTCATCAGGGGAACCAGTTTGAAAAGGGATTATAGTGGGAATAAGCAATGCATTTATAGGTCTGAGTTTGTGTTTACAAACCATTAAATGCTGGCCTTCTCGACAGTTCTCATTTAGGGGTCAGAAGTGTTTTTTCCCAGTCTTTTATCCCATGAACAATGATGCAAATTCTCCCTCCATGGTTACCTGCCCTAGCTTGCAACCACTGGCTGGAGCTCTGCTGTCTCAGTGACCTTCCAGGGGCATGGAGGCAGCCTTGGACAAGCGGGAACGTGAGCAAACATACTAAAACCAGCAGTGAATCCACCGAAGTCCTCTCAACTGGGCCACTTCTATGGCAGCATCCTGTTGTCTTAAAGGGCTTCATCAGTTCTCTCACTTGGCTTGTTTCACTACCCAGAAAATATTGCATTTGCAGTTATTGGAAGCTCTTAACAACTATACTCGCGGAAAGTCAGAACAAAGAGAAATTGCATAGGGTATCTGGTATTACTGATTTATGGACGAAGATTAAGGCCAGATTGCCCTGTCCTTATTTCTTTAACAACCTGGTCCATAGATAGACTTCCTCTAAGTCAATGGTTTCCTTATGTATGTGCTATTTATTGAGGATAATGTTATCACAGTCTGGTGCACTAAATATGTATAGCTCACCTTAGGGAGAAGATGTGAAAGCTCTTTGATGATATGAAGGGTGTGAACACTAAGGAGAGTGAAGGATAATTTAGGTTGAGACTTGGGAGTACAACTAAAAAACATACCATCAAAGAAATGTAGTAGATGTGGAGTACTCCCCAAGGGTAAAATTAAATGCCCTTCAGTTTGAGTCATTTGAAAGCAGGAGAAATGGCTAAAAATGTCTTTGTAGGGATCATTCTGTGTACATAGAGGTGGGCTGGGTGATCTTACTGAACTTTTCTGCCTTTGTGTTTTGTGCAGTGCTTTGATTCGTATTTGATTTGGCCAATAATTAATCTACATAATGCACAACGTATTGCATCTCTGATGCTGATTCAATATTTCCATGTTGTGCCTTAGTATATGCTACTGTGGACTTTACTAGATTTGATTCATTTCATTGTATCAATGATTTCAGTTTTAGCGGCTCTCTAGCATGGTAATGAAATGGCACAAAACAAGGCATACTCTTAGCTCATGAAACCTTGCAGGATCCCACGGGAGTGAGATTCATGCATGACTCCTAAGTGCATTTGAGAAGCTGGTGGTTGGAACATGTAAGCATCCATCCACATCCCCAAAATAACCATAGCAAAACTGGCATTTAAGTGACAGTATGAGAAGACCACAAAGGAAAGACCAAGGGAAACTGGGCTTAAGTGGGACTCAGAGTGGTTTCCAGATTACATGGCAAACCAACTTTCTCATCCTAGACACTTCTTTTCTACATCATCGACATTTTGATTGTGTCTTAATGCAGGGAAGCTTAAAAAGTAACTGCCTGAGCTTTGGTTTTTGTGTAGAGCCATCTGATACCGCTCACTACTAATAAATGCACACATATGCATACATACATAAAATAAAAGGAGCTGGATACTGCTGAAGAGACTGAAGGAATCCCATGCAAAATAGTAGAGCTTTTTTTTTTTTTTTTCTGGATTCCAGTCCAGGCAGCTGTAAAGATCTGGTCAGAGCTGGCTTTGGGCAATGGCAAAACCTGCAGGCTGGGCTTTAAAAAACACACAAGGAGTGCTAAGAAATGTTCTTCAGCTGCAGTTCTTTGAGGTTGTCATTTAGATAGAAACCACTGCCCCAAGCTAGGATGCCCCGGAAATTTCTCAGGAAGATTTGAAGGGACCTGAATAGCCAAACTTACCTCGGGCCACTGACAGCTGAAGAAGGTCTGGTGGTATCTGCCATGACAATATTTTCCAGTGTGTGCATTCAGCTGTAATGATTCATTAGAAAAGAAGTTTAATTGTGGCCAGTAGTTGAGAATATTTCTTTGTACTCTCTTATCAATGTTCTCTGTTTGTAGCAGGACTTGGCTTGTTTGTTAATACAAAGTTCTCCATTTGTTTGGAAAACAAAGTTCGACTTATCATATTGTTTGGCAGGAGAGAAGAAAGGCGAAATGCAACCCCCCCTAAAGCCCGAGAGCAAGTAAAAGGAATAGTTAACTTTCAGGGAAAGTTGCTCAGTCAGTGAGAACTGGCAGAGCTGAAGGAGGCAAATGAGTGTCCAGATCTCATCTGCATCAAAGGCATGTGCAAGATGATAGTGAAGAGACCTAATTTGACCAGTAACTCAGGAAGATGCAAGAGAGTTTTACTCCTCAGAAATATTTTAAAAGCCAAAACTAGTATGCTTGGACATTTAAAAATATCACAGCCTTGCTCAATGGGAAAAATAAGATACATATAATTTTTCTCAGACTAGCAGTCGTAAAGTTCACAAGCTGCTGTGCAACTTTGATTCAGTTGTACTACCTGGTGTAGTACCAAGTAATACCAAGGAATTACTGAAATTACTGAACTGTTCATGTGAGTATTATTTTTTAAATGCATAAAGCGCTTAGAATTTTTCAAAAACGATCTGCCACAATGCAGGGTGGTATTATTACTATTTTACCGGTGAAGAAAGGGCAATGATAGTTGGAATCTGCATTGTGTGCAAGGCTGATGCTAGAACCCACATATCCCTAATCATAAACAATTCACTTTTAAACTCTTCCCATTGACCTTAATAGGGCCAAGGTTTGTTTCCAAGTGTTTATTCTTCATTCCAAGTTCAAAAAGCATATTTTTAATCTGAATTTGAATATATGTTTCATGGCTTATTCATGCTCAGAAATACTTCTTGGCAGAGTCACCTAGATTGAGCAAAATGAGAAGCTTCTTTTAATGCAGAAATATTAAACAATGTGTGCTGGAACACAGAAAGCTATTTGGACACAGGAAAGCATTATAAACATAGATTTGATTGTGATTGAACCAAAAATAGTGGTATTAAATTAAGGTCTGTTTAAGGCACTAAAAAAAACCCCTGCATTTTGCAAACTGCTAAGGATAAAATCAATCTGCAAAAGTATTTTAAGTTTGTAATAAAAATATCATTGACAAAGTAAAGTGAAAATAATAAAGTATATTTAAAATTACTTGGAGGTCTTCTTGAAAATTTATGACCTCTTTCCAATTGGAGCTCATTTAGCTGAAAAAGCCATTTAAGAGCCTGGAAGTAGACATTTTTGTGCCTTGCAAGAAATGAGCTACAAGGCAAATGTTCACTTGTTTGTTCAGAAACACAGGTACCTTTGATTAGACAGAACCTGTTGGTTTTTATTATTATATGTGAGCTGCAGGAACACAGTATTTATATTTTCTTAGTAAAGAAATTACTGTGATTGAGCTCACTAGCTTTACAGTGCAGTGAACAGTTTGAGATCTACAGAGTCTGCCCATATCCCCTCCCATGCCCTCTGCTGCCAGCAGTCCTGCTAGAACATCATTTTGAGAACGCCTTTGCTCATGTCCCTCTTCCAAACACGGAGTGAGAGGGCAGCAGCAATGGTTAGAACCGACCGCAGACTGGTTCAGACCTCAGATTTGAGTTTTGTAGCCAACAGGAACTGAATCTGATACCAAGACCTTGGGTCATCAATATTTTCCATTACCATAACTGCTGTTTAGCAATGTCTAGTTGATACAAGGAGGGTGTGTGACTGAGGCCATGTTCATCTCTTTGCAAGAGGAAGAATTATAGCATTCATAGATTGGAAGAGAGTGGGTGATAAATAAAACTGAGGCTATCCAGAAAGCCCCAGGGAGCTTCCTCTCTGCAGAAAGAATAAGAAATTTATAGATGTCTAGAAATTACAGTTGAGCTTTTTGCCTTTTCTTTTTTTTTTGTTAGCCTCTTTCAGTCATATGACTGGAGTTCAATTATCAACACAATAAATATTCCTGTGAATCGGAGCCGTGTGATGGCAGCAAATTTGAGCTTCTTAGAAAGAAAGGAACATTTAGAATTTATTAAAAATAATAGTTTACCATCAAATTTGATTCTAAAGTCAGAAAGTGGCGAAGCCCAAAATATGTGTGCTAAACGGAAGTGTGTTCTGGAGGACTCAAATACGGGCAGGTTAATGCAAATATATTTTTTAAATAAATATGAACTATTCAGACTAAAACAATACCGTGGATCTGTATTGTTTTCAAAACAAAGCAAAACAGTTGCTAAGAGGCTCTTTCTGCTGCTTTTAGCAAGAAGCTGCACAGTAGGAATATTACCTGCAAATCAGTTCAGTAGATCAATCGTTATGCTGGGAAATACCACTGGTATCGTAACGTCTATCGCCTAAGGAGGGATTGTGCTTGCCAGGTGGGAAATGAGAGGTATTTTAGATTTTTTTCCCCCATCTTGACCCTTCTGGAGTGGTTGCTGGGCTCCTTTAGATTATTCCCTGGAAGCTCTTGTTGCTCCTCCAGTAGAGCACCAACTAACTGCCTGGGGCTGGGCTTCGGCCCTGCTCCATCCTGGGCAGGAGATGAAACGTGGTAACGAAATTTGAGGTTCCAAGATAATTTGAAGTCCTGGAACATTTTGATTCATTTCTCAGCTGCTTAGCCTTGGCAAATGCTAGAAGTTCATGTCTTCCCCGGTATAGTCCATTGACTGACCCATATTGACTTGTTTTCAGTGCTGTTCCTGTTTGGCATTAAATTTCTAGATCTGTAAGCAGTTTCTCTTAATTTAAGAGAGACATGACTGTTCTGGGCTCAAGAAGGTCTGACAAGAGGGAGCAGAAGTCATCCCGACTGTACACCTTTGGCCAAGGGGACTGTAATTCTTGGATCCAGCTAACACAGGCTATTTTAAGAGAACAACTTGGCCTCTTTACAATAAACTTCTTTGGGGGAGAGTTCATTGCACCTAGCAGGCCTCAGCCAGTCTGGATCAGCGTCTGACATTTGAACTCAATGCTCTTAACGCATTTGTCAGCTATACATGTACACAGCAAGATACTAAATGCTTCGATAGCTTCAGGCAATTCAACAAAACCTGATTCATTATTAGCTTTTAAATTAGGCCCCCGTATATATGTTTTACTAATTTCTGCGATGCTACAAGTGTTGCATGTTGCAGGAACGCAACTGCAGTAGCACTGCAGTCACAAGAGCAGCTACTGAAGTTCCAGGCACCCGCTGCAACAGTCTGGGGAGTATCGGAGTGGAATTTTACAAATGACAGTTTAAAGAGTTATGGTTGCCTAAAGAACAAGGCTGGAAAATTTGCAAAAATCTGTTTTCAATTATTGTATTCTTTTTTGTTCAGCTTTAATTTCTCCAGAGGAATTTCAGTGCAGTACCTTAGTTGTTCCTTTGTAATCCTGCATTCCTGTTGCTTTATTAAATACCTGGAGTTATAATCTTGTTTATGAAATTGTTATTATCTCTCCAGTTGCAAATTGCAGCATTACGTAAAGGAGTGATTATGGCATGAGGCATGGAAAAATCGGATATGCAAATGGAGCAAGTTAAGCATGATGATGGTTCAGTCCCATAATGGGTGAAAAAAACATCACTTTGCTTTTCAGTTGAAGTATTCAGATTTATACCAACTTGCAAACTGACCCCATCTTTTTTATATAAATGCTCCAACTGGCTGCAACAAAACAAACAAAAGAAAAGAAAACAAAAACAAACTGTCCCAGAAAAATGTATTATAAAAATAGATTTACTCCTATAAATAGAAAACTTTTTCTATGGTTCCACAGCATAAGACTGCATCTTTAGAAAGAGTAGATTCAATAGTCTAAACCTTTTTGTTATATATTGTGTCTAAAGGCAGAATTTTTAAAAACAGTCATCAACTTCTGGTTTTGAGTGTGCAGCATTAAATAGTAAGTGAAACCTAACATACATATCTACTTTTTTGATTGGCATTACTTTGGAGAAGTAAAAACTAAACAAATGAAAGATCAGCTGTCAAAGTCCGTACCTAAAATGTTTGATCCTCAGGAGTAACTACTTTGCTGGACTAAAGATTGTTGCCATGTCGCATTCTCACCCAGCTGCCGTGCAGTCGAGCTGGCCTTATCCCGGAGCCTCTCTGCCAGCCCTGCACGCATTCCCGTCTAATCCAAGTAGCAGGCAACCTCATTTTGAGACAGTCTTTTTTCCCTCGCCTTGTTTTTAAGTATAGCTTTAATGATGGGTTGCTTTGGACTCTTTTATGTCTAAAAGGGGAATAGGGAAATATAAACAATAAATGAAACCTATTTTCTTGCTAGCATCTTTCCCGGGCAGTGGTGTTAAAACTGTGGCTTGTGTTCCCCAGCATTAAGAGGATTGTTGACCAGCTTTCAGAGTTGACAAGGTCACTTGAGGTACTGTGACAGAGCATTTAGGTACAGTAGTTGATCCTGTGTAATGTTAACCCAGGAAGCTGGGGGGAAAACGGGATGATCTTTCTCCTGATTTTTCTTGCCTAATTAAGGGTGTAGAAAAAGCAGGCATTGTAACATAACAAAATGTAATTACAGAGATGTTGCCTGGCATATGTCTACTAAGCAATTACACTTCCCCCC